>CAUYQU010062569.1:0-179626 GCA_963574635.1 Cheracebus regulus | reverse complement strand
AGTCTCTTTTTTTTTTAATTTCCTTCCTCCCCTCCTTCCTTCCTTCTGTTTCTTTTCCTTCCCTTGCCCTTCCCTTCCCCTTCCCCTCCCCTCCCCTCCCCTCCCCTTCCCTTCCCTTCCTTTCCTTCTTTTCTGTTCTTTTCTTTTCTTTTCTTTTCGACAGAGTCTTGCTCTGTCACCCAGGCTGGAGTGCAGTGGCTCCATCTTGACTCACTGCAACCTTTGCCTCCTGGGTTCAAGCAAGTCTCCTGCCTCAACCTCCTAAGTAGCTGGGATTACAGGCTTGTACCATCTTGCCTGCCTAATTTTTGTAGTTTTAGTAGAGATGGGGTTTCACCATGTTAGCCAGGCTGGCCATGAACTCCTGACCTCAAGTGATCCACCCACCTCAACCTCCCACTCCCAAAGTGCTGGGATTACAGGCATGAACCACTGCTTCCAGCCTTTTTATTTATTTTTAATTATTTATTTTGGAAACAGTGTCTCACTGTGTTGCCCAGCCTGGAGTGCAGTGGTATAATCATGACTCACTACAGCCTTGATCTCCTAGGCTCAAGTGATCCTCCTGGCTCAGCCTCCCAAATAGCTGGGACTACAGACACACACCACTATGCCCAATGAATTTCTTATATTTTTGTTGTAGAAACAAGGTTTCACCATGTTGCTCAGCTGGTCTCAAACTCCTGGGCCCAAGGGATCCTCCCATCTTGGCCTCCCAGCCTGCTGGGATTACAGGCTTAAACCACCACACCTAGCAGTATCTCCGATTTCTTTCAGCAGCATTTTGTAGTTCTTGTAAAGATGTTTCACTTCCCTGGTTACATGTATTCCTAGGTATTTCATTTTTTGAATTATACTTTAAGTTCTGGGGTACATGTGCAGAACGTGCAGGATGGTTACATGGGTATACACATGCCATAGTGGTTTGCTGCATCCATCCCTCGGTCATCTACATTAGGTATTTCTCCTAAAGTTATCCCTCCCCAATCCCCCCACTCTCTGCTTTCCTTCCCCTAGCTCCCCCACCCCCCAGTAGGCCTTGGTGTGTGATGTTCCCTTTTCTGTGTCCATGTGTTCTGATTTTTCAACACCCACTTATGAGTAGAACATGTAGTGTTTGGTTTTCTGTTCTTGTGTCAGTTGGCTGAGAATGATGGTTTCCAACTTCATCCATGTCCCTGCAAAGGACATGAACTTATCCTTTTTTATAACTGCATAGTATTCCATGGTATATATGTACCATATTTTCTTATCCAGTTTATTATTGATAGGCATTTGGGTTAGTTCCAAGTCTTTGCTATTGTAAACAGTGCCACAATGAATATATATGTGCATGTATCTTTATAATAGAATGATTATAATCCTTTGGGTATATACCCAGTAATGGGATTGCTGGGTCAAATGCTATTTTTATTTCGAGATTCTTGAGGAATTGCCACACTGTCTTCCACAATGGTTTAATTAATTTACACTCCCACCAACAGTCTAGAAGCATTCATTTTTCTCCACAACCTTTCCAGCATCCATTGTTTCCAGATTTTTTAATGATTGCCATTCTAACTGGCATGACATGGTATCTCAATGTGGTTTTGAGTTGCATTTCTCTAATCATCAGTGATGATGACTGTTTTTTCATATGTTTGTTGGCTGCATAAATGTCTTCTTTTAAAAAGTGTCTGTTCATATCCTTTACCCACTTTTTGATGGGGTTGTTTGTTTTCTTCTTGTAAATTTGTTTAAGTTCTTTGTAGATTCTAGATATTAGCCCTTTGTCAGATGGGTAGATTGCAAAAAAATTGTTCCATTCTGTTGGTTGCTGGTTCACTCTAATGATTGTTTATTTTGCTGTGCAGAAGCTCTGGAGTTTAAATAGATCCCATTTGTCTATTTGGCTTTTGTTGCCACTGCTTTTGGTGTTTTAGTCATGAAGTCCTTGCCTATGCCTGTGTCCTGAATGATATTGCCTAGGTTTTCTTCCAGAGTTTTTATGGCATTAGTTCTTATGTTTACATCTTTAATCCATCTAGAATTAATTTTTTTATAAGGTATAAGGAAGGGGTTCAGTTTCAGCTTTCTGCATATGACTAGGCAGTTTTTCCAACATCATTTATTAAACAGGGAATCCTTTCCCCATTACTTGTGTTTGTCAGGTTTGTTAAAGATCAGATGGTTGTAGATGTGTGGCATTACTTCGGAGGCCTCTGTTCTGTTCCATTGGTGT
Organism: Cheracebus regulus; assembly: GCA_963574635.1. NCBI lineage: Eukaryota > Metazoa > Chordata > Mammalia > Primates > Pitheciidae > Cheracebus > Cheracebus regulus. The sequence goes on along the minus strand of CAUYQU010062569.1, from coordinate 177,405 downwards.
ATATCCCTGTTTTGGTACCAGTACCATGCTGTTTTGATTACTGTAGCCTTGTAGTATAGTTTGAAGTCAGATAGCATGATGATTCCAGCTTTGGTTATTTGTTTGTTTGTTTGTTTGTTTGTTTTGCTTAGGATTGTCTTGGCTATGCGTGCTCTTTTTGGTTTCATATGAAGTTTAAGGTGTTTTTTACCAGTTATGTGAAGAAGGTCAATGGTAGTTTGATGGGGATAGCATTGAATGTGTAAATTACTTTGGGCAATGTGGCCATTTTCACAATATTGATCCTTCCTAACCATGAGCATGGAATGTTTTTCCATCTGTTTGTGTCCATTTTTTTGTGTGACTAATGTAAAAGAGATTGTGTTCTTGATTTGACTCTCAGCCTGAATGTTATTAATATAATAAGATGTAATTCTACTGATTATTGTACATTGATTTTGTATGCTGACACTTTAAGTAAGTCCTTTATCAGTTCTAGGGTCCTTTTCTCAGTCATTAGGGTTTTCTAGGTATAGAATCATATCGTCAGTGAAGACAGGTTGAAATCTTCTTTCCCTATTTGGATGCCTTTTATTTCTTTATCTTGCCTGATTGCCCCCTCTAGGACTTCCAATACTGTATTGAAAAGGAGTGGTGAAAGAAGGCATCCTTGTCTTTTTCCAGTTCTCAACAGGAATGGTTCCAGCTTATGCCCATTTAGTATGATGTTGGCTGTGTGTTTGTCATAGATGGGTATTATTATTTTGAGTTATAGTTCTTTTGATGCCCAGTTTGTTGAGGGTTTTATTGTGAAGCGATGTTGGATTTGATTGTAAGCTTTTATGGCATCTACTGAGATGATCACATGGTGTTTGCCTTTAATTCTGTTTATGTGGCAAATCACATTTATTGATTTGCCTATGTTGAACTACACTTGCATCCCAAGAACAAAGCTTTATTTGGTCATAGTGTATTGACCTTTTGATATGCTACTAGATTCAGATTGCTAATATTCTATGAAGAAATTTTTACATCTTCATCAGGAATATTGGCCTGCAATTTTCTTTTTTCATGTGTCTCTACCACATTTTCAGATAAGGCTAATGCTGGCTTCATAGAATGGGTTAGGGAGGAGCTACTCCTCCTCAATTTTTTGGAATAGTTTCCAGTAGGATTGTTACCAGTTCTTCTTCATGTGTCTCATGGAATTCAGCTGTGCATCCATCCAGTCCAGTGCTTTTTTGTTGTTATTATTGTTAGATCTTTTATCACTGATTTATCTTATTTTTTATTCCAATAGATTTTCTGATTTGTGTGCATAGAGTTGTTCATAGTATTCTCTGATGATTTTTTATATTTCTGTAGGATCAGTTGTAATGTCATCTTTGTCATTTCTGATTGTATTGTACTTATTTATATCTTCTCTCTTTCTTTTGTTAATCTAGCTAGCAGTCTATCAGTCTTGTTTATTTTTCTGAAAAACCAACTTGGTTTCATCGATCTTTTGTATGGGTTTTTGCATATCAATCTCATTTAGTTATTCTCTAATTTTAGTATTTATTCTCTTCTGCTAGCTTGAATTGACTTATTCTTTTGTTTCTAGTTTCTTTAGATGCAGTTAGATTGTTAATTTGAGATCCTACAACTACTTGATGAAGCCATTTAGCACTGTAAACTTTCCTTTTAACACTGCTTTAGCTGCATCCCAGAGATTTTAGTAATTTGTATACCTATTTTCATTACTTTCAAAGAATTTTTTGATTCTGCCTCAATTTTGACATTTACCCAGGAGTTATTTAGGAGGAAGGTGTTTAATTTCCATGTATTTGTGTAGTTTGAGAGATCTTCTTGATATTGATTTGTATTTTTAATGCACTGTGTTGAGAGTTTGCTTGATATGATTTCATTTTTTTAGTTTATGAGGACTTGCTTTATGACCATACATATGGTTGATCTTAGAATGTGTTTTTCTGTACAGATGAGAAAAATGTATGTTCTGTGGTTGTAACTTAATTTCTTATAACGTGTTGCTACTAAAATACCAGATGAAACACACCAGCAAATATGTCCCCAGTTAAACTGAATAACTCGAGGAAAAATTTTTAATTATGCAACTAAGACAAATAGTCCATTAACCTGTAATATGAAATTTGTAGGTCTATAGTAACTCAACCCCTAATGGAAATAGCTCTGAACTAAAAACAAGGAAACCAGGATCAGGTTTATCACTGTTTTACTTCACAACCTTGTATAAGAATTTGCTTGTTTGTGCTTCCGTTTCTTCATATTTAAAATGGAGAAATCCTAATCCTAGCTCTAGCCCTTTTCCTGTTTTATGAAGCTATTGGGAAGATATCATTGAGTAATATTTAAAGCAGCTGGAGCCTATTTTAGTATGCTACATAATGTTTTCAGGACATTATTGATTTGGACGGTAAGAATAGCCTGCAGGCAAATCCTGCAAGGTGCTTCAACAGACACACACGTCTACCTTCCTGTTGGCACAGCCCATGTTTGGCAGGTGTATTCCATTCCTTACAGGAAGGAATAGGTGCTTCATTGTATTACAGGAGTCAGGAAGCTTTCACAGAACTAAGTAATTGACATTTTTCTCATTTCTGAGATCAAATTTTCATAAATCATTCAACCTGGATAAATTGAGAATGCAGTTGATCTGGTAATTGTTGAAATATAATGAAGACATTGCAAAATATGATATTTAAGTATTTCCTCCTAATCTTTTACCTTAACAAGATATGAGTTCTAAATAGAAAGATGTCCTAATATAGAAAAAGGAAACAAAAGTAAGATGAGCCTGGCTGTAAAGGAAAAGCCAGAAGAAGCACAACACAGATTCATCTCAGCAATTTGGGATCCCATTGATTCTGGATTTTTAGTAACAATAATAATAAGTAGACAAAATAGACCTTACATTTATGTTATGAAGAAGGTTTTTCTTATTAGTTAGTAGTATAAATTATATTACAAAGAGAAGATACATGTAGTCAACTTGCAAGTGATATTTTCTGTCTTTTAACAATATATGCAAAGAAATGCTACTAATGTCTTAAAATGATTTCTACTGGAAACCATTTAATGGTATTTCAAGTTTTTATTAGATTTTAATAATAAACTTAAAATTTCATAGTGTAGTTCTGTAATTCATACTTACATTTTTCTTTACCCTCATCCACAATTCAAGTTAATTAAACTTTGCCTTAAAGGATTCATGTAGTCCTGTGAGTCATAATATTCAGAGTGTGTAAGGTGGCACTAGTTTTTAACCACTAGGGAAGGTCCAAGTATTACAGACTAATCTAAGAATACAGTGAATTTTCTAATGACTCTTCTTGTTCAGGTACTTGCACCACTAGACTGTTTTGGTGGATATATACCATTTATGTATAGTTTGCATTTTAGAAAAGTTTGCAGTAATAAACTCAGGCAAGATTTGCCTTTTTACTCTAAGATCATTACTGTGTTACTTAAAGCAAAGTTTTTTGATGCACTGAATTATTTTGTTTCATTTTCCTGGTTTTTTTTTTTTGTCAACAGAATTCTTGATAGATGCAAAATTATCCAATAAACTTCAGCTAGTTTTCAGTGTTATATGCAGTTGATTTGTCCATTCCTTACTGAAAGTTCCAAGTTGTCTAAACCAGCATGTATGACACTAAGAATACACTCATTCCTTTAGTGTCTAGCTCTGTGGTGTGTTTATTTGCAAAGGACCCTCATGCATGGATCCATATAAATGAGGCAAACTGTGAAGCAGGCTAGACTGTGCCGCTTACCAGACTTTGAGAGAGGAAGATTGTGTATATGAAAACTGCTAGGCATGATATTTACTTATAAGGAAGATTTCTGTGTGTATAACATGAAGCAAGATTTTTGGTTGAGGTTTTATGTTTCCAGTAAAGAAAATAAAAGAAGAAAACCAATTAATGGTCTGATTATGTCATCCTTTGTCAAGCAAAACTCACTGATTCGCATGAATATGACCTCCTGCTCATAGAGTAGTCTAAGAACACTGCAGAATGGACTTCTAAACTTTTGACTCTCTTTTCAATTTAATTGTCAAGTCTTAAATCAACTAAAAAAATCATTTTATTTGACTAAAAATTCTATGTAGGTAATTTCTAGTGTATTTATGCTATTGAGAGATAGAAACTTGTTTTTTTTTTTTTAACTAATGCCATATTTATTTGAGGTTCTTTGATTTTTCAAATTACAATTTTAACTTGTTTTTTAATTAGAACAAAAAGTCTACTTTCATTAGTATCACATCATTGTGCATGCTTAAATTATTTCCAAGCTACTGTAACTTGAAATTTTTCCCACCTAGCCACATAATTTCTGGCTTTGTTTTTATCAGCCAATTCTGTGAAAAAGAAAAGAATTTAGTACATAGAAGTTATGCAGTCTACCAACCAATGAATCACTTATCTAAGTAACAGGTGAAAGATTGCTGGTATTTCTGTTTTGAAATATGTGATTTTCTTAGTTAAAAATCAGTTTATTCTACATTTAACATACAATCCTGTCATTGCATAGTAAATTATTCGTTCACAACCTTAATGCAAGTAGGTAAATGTATCAAAATGAGTATCATACAAACTTCACGTGGCTTCTGATGCTGACATAATTCAAGAATCTGGGTTAAAGTTTGTGTCGTTGCTGATTTTTTTTTAACCTCAAATACTTGGCAGTCTGTACCAGTGTCTCTCACAGTAATGCTTTGTTTCTTAACATGACTGTGAGGACTGCTTGGTCACAGGCAAATACTGTCCTTTATCAGCCAAGATGTTTTTAACAATAACTGCACTTTTTTCTGTCTTCCTACCCCCACCCCAACCCCAACTTAGGTTGGAAAGGCTGGTGGATGTGCTAAGGAAGAAGGTTGGAACTGGGACCATGAGGACAGTGATCTGACTGAAAAAAACGACAGTCTGGGGAAGCAATCACATCTGGTGACCAGGCTGCTTCATTCAACACTGTGTAAACACTAAAGCCTTAACTTAGCAAACAGTTGTTAGAAGTGGGACACTCCAACCACATTCCAAGCTGAGATAAAATCAAATCACAAATGTTTAACCACTTTGCTGCTGACTTGAGTTATTTATCCAAATATATTAACTACAGACTTTTACCAATAGGTAGCTATAAGGTTACAGCTTATTTTGTAACTATTTTATATCTCAATGTCTTTAATATAAATCTTTTTACATAGAGATGATTATAGAAACATGTTAAAGTTGGTTAGGATCATATCTTTACATTTGGCCCTTTCTGAATCAAAGTGCAGCAAAGTAAATATTGTCTAAGCTTTAATCCACTGTGTTAGGTCAAAACTTCAAATACATGCATTTTTCAATATAAGGTATATTTCTTAACTGATGAGAGAGGCTTAAACATGAGTGTGTAGTCTTCCTTCAATGCATGTATGTAATCTTTGTTAGTCTTAAAAAATATTAAATATAGATCCCATGAATTAAATGTATAATTTGTTTTAATAAGAGATGGATACATTAAAATTACATTCATTAAGGCATGATTTTTTGTTTTACTACAAATAATGCAAACTGTTTTCAATAAAAAGGGGAAATTGTTAATGTATACTTATAAATTCACATTGTCTGTATTTTTTAATGTTGGGTCTCAATAATTATCTAAACTCTACTTAAGCTATGATAATTGCCAAGTCTCTGTCACTTTTGCTTGAAAATTAGCATGCCTCCATCTTAAAAGAAAAGAGACCATCAAACCTGTTAAGTACTCTGTTTATCTTTTTTTTAATTACCATTTAATTTTTGTTGTGAAGGAGGGGAATCCAATAAAAAATATACAAAAAATTATAATGTAGAAATATAAGAACTTAGAAAAAAGTAAACTTGCCATTTGGTTAAGGTTACCTGCTTTTTTTTAAGAAATAAAATAGTTACAACATAGCAGTCACTTCTATTCATATGAAGTTATGAATAGAACTGAGATTTTTATGTAATTGGCTATAGGCAAAATATTTTTATTTTTTTAGATTAAAACAGATGAAAGCCCAAGAGGAAATAACTATGCCTGGAACAGGATGAAATAGACAAGTAGAGATTTAATTAGTGAAAATTTTATAGGCAAGGAAAATTTTTTCTAAGTCTATACATTTTTAATTTATCTTTAAGATTGAGCTAAATTATCTACCATTGCCTATTTACAGGATAAGTACATCCAGGATAATTTATTGCACCATTCTTTCATATACCATAGTAGATTATACATTTCAGTTTTTTTTACTTCACAGGAAAGATGTAAGCTACTTTGTCATAGGTAACAAAAGAATGATAATGCTAACAAACTCTATTTCTTCCTTATTAAATCTGTATCCATTAAAGTAATTTTTTAACTATGAGAATTAGAAAATAAGGGACAATGGGGGTTTAAAATAAACTAATTTTTTTTCTCTATAATCCTAAAGAGAATTATATCCTCTCATAGACCAGTGACTCCATAATACAGAAATAGGTAATGATTTGGTCATACAGGGAGTCTTGTCTCTGGGCTGTATTTGAAAGTTGTAACAACTCCCTATGTGAAGAAACAGCATCTTCAAAGTCATCTGGGACGTTCAGGTAAGTAAAGAAAAACTACTTTTGTCACAAAATAGTCCATTCTTGATCCCTCTTAAAATAAATCACAAGTAAACTTGAATTTTTAGTTTAATCCTGAAAACGGACGAACTTTTCTTGAGTTAGTTTTTCTGAGGCTTTAGAAGACACAAAGTATAGTATAAAGACATTTCACAAATTCCAAACAAATCTTTCTACACTTAAATGATCAAATTAGAATAACGAATTCCGATAATTAATATGCAGAACTTTTATAGACTATATTATAAAGTTAAATTCACAAAATAATTCTCACATCCACTATTGTTCAGTATAGGTAATCTCCCAAAAATATCCTCTTGAAAATGAGTTATTCACAAAATTTCAATGAGTTGTCTACAAAATTTCAAATGCAAAGTATTACAGCCAAATACTATCTTAATTAATTTCATACACTTAAAAATGTCCATCAACAGTATGTCATATGGTCTTTATATATTTTTTCTGTATGGAGGAATAGCCTCACTTACTAAAGATAGGTTCTCTATATATTGAACAATAATGCAACTTTAGAAGTATTCCACACTGCTGAGAAATGTTGCTTTGAGTTTGCTTTACACATCGTCAAGTCTAATTACTTAGTAACAGGAGAATTCACTTCTTCTTGTAAAAGTAAGTAATTCACAGGAAACATTTGAAGCACTTGATGATTTACAAAGTCCTTTTACATCTGTTTTGTTTTTCATTTGATCCTATCAACAACTATATAATAATAATAACAAATTTTATATATAACCCATATAATAATGATGGCAATGATAATTTTATTATTACTGTCATTATAATTATTATTACGTTCATTCTACTGATGAGGAGACAGACTCAGTAAGCCTTAGAATTTGCCAAGTACTGTCTAGGATTTAGAACTAAGATCTTACAACCATACTCCCTGCAACTATGAGTCTCTAAACCTCTCTGTAAGAAAAAAAAATTCAAAATAAAGATTTTAACTCTTGCAATTTCTGTTGTTACAGTACCATTTCTTTCATATACCTACATACAATTTGCTAACAATCAAAAGATTGTACACATTTCTTTCAATAAAGTACAAGAATGTGAACTGCATATATAAACAGCATCACATTACTACCACCTTTCTATGGTATTATAGTGGCAGCATGCATGGCCTCAGCCTTCAATAATTAGAAATATTGTGACAATTCATTTCCAATAAAACATAATATGAGTCTCTTTGTACTGTTTTTAATTTGTTCTGATGCTAAAACCTATCCACTTAGTTTTACAACATGGTAGTCTAAACTTCAAGGCTCTCTCTATCTTCTAGAGCAATTATTAGAGCTAAAACCGGTTATAAGCAAAGTTATTGGTTATAAGCAAGGTATAAGCAGTTAAAGCAAAATCAATAATTATTAATATATGAGAATTTAAAACTTCATAAATAAATTAGCAATTTATTAATGTATTTTAAATACTTTATGGAGTAAAATATTTTGCTTACTTTTTTCATTGATAAAGTTGATCCTTTGAATGTTTCCTTATTGAGATAAACTCAATCATCTTATCAGATCATTTATTTATATAATTAGTTTATTTTATTAAAAAGCTAGAATATTAAAGATTTATACTTTTAATATTGGATATAGTTTCATAGAAAAGCATTTTATATGTACTATTCTTAAAGATCACAATTCTTTTTAAAGTTTTTATTTTCAAATAGTTGTGATTAATAAAGCATATGATGAAATACTTATGGCATATACATTTTTGTCTTTTTTGCACAGATTTTTTACTGATTTTATTGTGTTGTTGGTAACTAGTATTTACAACTAACCTGTCTATTCATATTTTACATATATATATATGCACACAGATGCATTTACCTTTTTAAAAAATGATTTATAAGTCAACTGTTAGGCTCTGGTGATTTCAGTGTTTTGTTCGTGTTTTATTGGAAATACACGTGGTTTCTGAGGCTTTAAACAAATACATTGAATGGTTGAAAGATTTATTTTGCTCGTGCTTAGCTAAATATGTCATCGCTAGAAAAGATATGGTTTGTTTTGGCACTGTTTTAAAAACTCAAATATTTTAAACATTTGTTAAGTTGGAGCTTGCACATTTAATCTAGCAGCATACGTTCCAGAAGAGCATCTCAAGTTACCAATTTTTTTTGTAATCCTTTTACTAGAATAATCTTTTTTGAAAATGTTTTCTTGTGCTCGCTTTGGCAACATATATACTGAAATTTTTTTAAAAAGCTTCTCTTTTTTATTATATGTTTTAGTGTAAGTTAAATTAAACTTCTAAAGGTTGAATTTTTTAGTGTAGGACTTCATAAATAGAATTTGACAATGATAAACGTATATTTTTGATAATCATTAAAATATTGTATACAATGATACTCCTTTGCAGAAGTCTTAATATGCTTAATTTTTAATCTAATTGTCTTCTAAATATAGTTTTGGTGTATGCTATTATTTTAGAAGCCACCAATTTTGGACTATCTGATTATTTAAAAAGATGTATTTTAATGCACAAACTCAAATCTCTAAAATACATGTTTACTTTTGTATTCAAATAAAACCCCCTATTGCAAATCCTACACATATTTCAATGCAATTCTTATACATTGATTTTAATCAAATTTTTAAGTGTACAATCCTGAAGACAGTGTACCAGATATACACTATAAAATATATTGCAGTAAGGAAACAGATTAAGTTCACTGTCAAACTGTCTGACTTCCTTAACAAATTTAATGAAGATAAATGTCAATATGAACAAATTTGTTAGGTACCTTAGGAATCTTTCAATACTATTTAGATATAAAATAAAATTATAGTAATAAAATATTGAAGATAAATATTATTTTCAGTGAATATGATTAGAAAGAACCTAAGAAAGGAGATAAAATTAATTAAGAAATAGACTCAAGCCTACCATAAAGCATCTCTACTAATTTTGGAATATGTACATGGAATTTTGTATCAATAGCTGAAATCTAAAAACAATGTTTCTGTTGTGTTTGATTATTCAGTCATGATAAGGTAAATGTAAACAGACTATGTATCACCTGGAGTGAACTTAGAATTCAAATCTTAGAGTACATGACTAAAAGAGGAACAGAGTGGAGCTGAGCACTAGGTGTCTTTGGGGGCAAAGATTCTATAAACTGGTAATATTTAAACTATCACATTACTTTGTTAAATTATTGTTTCACCTTGTATGGCCTTTGTGGTTTGTCACACATTTTACTTCTCCAATGTCATAATTGTAACTTTTTTTAACTTTAAAAACTTTAATTATGTTTAGGAAAATTTTTAAAATAAGAATGAACATATGTCATATTTACTTATGTATTTACCACTTCCAATGCCCCCCCTTTTTTTTTTTTGCATACATCGAGGTTTCCATCTGTTACTGTTTTCCTTATTTATTTTCTGATGATAAGTATTTATCATCTATATACTAGTGTAGAACTGTTGGTTCAACTTTTGTATGTCTGAAAATGTGACTCTTTTTCTGCCTTCATTCTGTGTGGGAAAAAAATTGCTGCATATAGAATTTGAGGTTAACAGAGTTTTGTGGGAGGTTTTCAGTATTTTAAAGATATTGCTCTAATACCTCTGAATTGCTTTGTTCCTGTTGTCATTCTTACTGTTATTCTCTACATTATGTGTCCTCTGACTGCTTTAAAGATTTTCCCCTTGTCACTTGTTTTAACCAATTTGATTATGATTTACAATATAGATTTCTACATGTTTCTGTGCCTATGGTTTGCTGAACTTCTTGGATCCATGGGTTTGTAGTCTATCAGAAAATTTCAGCCATTACTTTTTTCAGTATTTTTCCCTATCTCTTTTTCTTCTTTCTCGGGAACTACTATTCTCTGGATATTAGGCTACTTAAAGTTGTTTACAGCTTGTTCATGCTTCATTAATTTTTTTTAATTTTTGTGGTTACATAGCAGGTGTATATATTAATGGTGCACATGAGATTTTAATACAGGCATACAGTGCATAATAATCACATCAGGGTAAATGGGGTATCCATCACCTCAAGCATTTATCCTTTTTATTATAATTAATTATATTCTTTCAGTTATTTTAAAATGTACAGCAATTATTGACTGTAGTCATCTTGTGCTACATATCATCTTGTACAAAAATTAGATCTTATTCATTCCATCTAACTATATTTTTATTATTTTTCATTTTTTTCTCTGTTTCATTTTGGATAGTTTCTATTGCTTTGTCTTCAAGTTTACTAATCTTTTCTTTTGCAGTGTCTAATGTGTTGTTAATCCATCCAGGGCCTCTTTCTTCAAGACATTGTATTTTTGATCTCTGTAAGTTAGAATTTAGTTTTTAAAATTTTTTATAGCTCTCCTTAACTTGTTCATGTTTTACATTATCTTCAAGAACATAAAACATATACAGTGCTTTTACTTTCTTGGTTTTAGTTACCCACAACTAACCACAGTCTGAAAATAGGTAAGTATAGTACAATAAGATACTTTGAGAGCGAAAAACCACATTCATATGCCATGCCTTTTATTACAGTATATTGTTATAATTGTTCTATTTTATTCTTAGTTATTATTTTTAATCTCTTACTATGCCTAGTTTAGAAATTAAACTTTATCGTAGAAATGCACATATATGAAGAAAATATAGTATATATAGGGTTCAGTACTATCCTTGGTTTCAGACATTTACTGAGGGTCTTGGAATGTATCCCCCAAGCTGAGAAGAAGGGATTGCTGTAGTAACTGTTTTAATGTTCTTGTTTGTTAATTATATCATCTGTGTAACTTACAAGTCTATTTCTATTAATTGATTTTTTTCTTACCATAGATTATATTTTTCTGCTTTGCATGCTGGCAACTTTTTATTGCAGTTGCTGTAAATTTTATCTTGTTGAGTGCTGGATATTTTTGTATTTCTTTAAAATGTTTTGAGTTTGTTCAGGAATGCAGTTACATTACTTGGAAACAGTATGATACTTTTAAGGCTGTTTTAACTTTGATAGGCAAGACCAAAAACAGCTAGTCTAGAGCAGAGTTTTCCACACAAGCAAGGCAATCCCCTTCTGAATATATTACCTTATATTTTTTGTAGCATATGATTTATCTACTCCAATTTGTCACAACAGAAACCATTCCTAATCATATGTGAGTTTAGGTCATTGTTTTGCCTTTTCTTTCCTGGTGGTTTTTACCCTGGCCTTGCTAGTTTGCTCACATATGTGTGCTGATCAATAATCAGAGGAAGACTCAAAGAATGTTCTACAACTCTCCAGAGCTTGCTCACTTGCTCTCCTGTGCATGCTCTCTCTCTCTCTCTCTCTCTCTCTCTCTCTCTCTCTCTTTCTCTGTGCAGCCCTCTCCACTGCTTAGAATTTCTCCTCTCCAGTACTCTGAGCTGTAAATTCTGTCTTCCCTGGTGTCCCAGATTCTCAACTCTGTGTCCTCAACTCAGGGAGACTTCCAAGCTCTGTTTTCGTTGCCCCTCTCCATACCCTGTAAATTCTCCAGACGATAAGTTGGGGCAGTCATAGGGCTCACTTCATTTGTTTGATTCACTGTATTGGACTCCCTGTTGTCCAAAATTCGAAAACATTGTTTCATGTATTTTCACTGTTGCTTTTTATTTGGTTGGTGTTGGTTTTGGTTTTATTGCTGTTGTTTTTTTAGTTTCTTAAGGACAGCGGCAGGATAAATCTGGTCCCTGTTATTCCATCATAGTCAATAGTGTAAATCTTTTTACACCTGTAAATCTTTTAAAGCAGGCCAATATTCAAGTCCAGGAAATACAGAGAACACCCCATGGACATTTGAGTTAGGAAGGGAACTCCCAGAGTCAGCAAAGACAGAACGAAAGTCTGTGCAGAGCCTAGAGAGTTTGGCATGGGGATGGCTTCAGTGGAACACATCCGGGAATGCCTATTCCCCAAGGTTCTCCATATCCCTCTAAGTGGCTTTTACATTTCTTAACCACCAGACCTAGAGAAAGCAGGGCTGTTTTTCCCATGGAATTGGAGTGAGTGTGAGGTAAATGCCCTCCTGTCTGCCGGCCCCTCCCAGGATTCCTGCACAGGGTTCAGCACAACCTTAGATGCCCTGCCAGAGTGCTTTTGCCAGTGGCTACCACAATAGCCCTTTCACCAGCAGCCCCAGACATCCTGCTGGAGCGCCTTAGCCAATGGCCTCCCACCAAAGCACTTTAACTTGTGGCCCCCTTACCACCCTGCCAGAGCACTTTTGCCCACAGATCCCCTGCCAACCCTCTGGAGTGCTTCCACCTGCAGCTTCCCCCAACCTGTTGGGGTGTTTTCACCCATGGACCCCCTGCCATAGTATCAGAGCACTTCTGCCACTGCCCTGCAATGGAGCACTGTTGCCCGTGGACTGGAAGAACCTTGGCACCTTCACTACAGCCAGTGCTTGACCTAAAGGGGCCAGGGAATAAAGCTGTAGGCCTGGTTCCAGGCCCTTATGGTTACAGCATACAGCCCAGGAGCTGAGCCTTGGCCCTCTGAAAGCATACAGAAATGTGGTGTAAGTGGATTTCCTTATTTAAAATGTTGATTATTTTATTTTGATCTTTTATCTACTACAGGTTTATTTGTGGTTATCATCAGGCTTACATATACCATCTTATAGTTATCACAGTCTATTTTAATGTGATATCAACTTAATTTTGACTGCATATAAAAACTCTACACTTTAACTTTTTTCCTCACTGCACATTTTATTTATTGATATTATGATTTATATATTTTATATTATATATTTCCATACAAGCAAATGCTAAGGGAATGTGTCAGCACTAGATTTGCCTTACAAGAAGTCTTTAAGGGAATGTTAAACATGAAAATGAAAGACTGATACCTACCACCATAAAAACACAGTTAGTACATAGCCCACTGACAGTATAAAGCAACTGTATAATCAAATCTACATAAAAATGAGCTAACAACACAATAGCAGAATCAAATTCTCACAGCCAGTTTTGGTGGCTCACACCTATAATCCCAGCACTTTGGGAGGCCAAGGCAGGCAGATCACTTGAGGCCAGGAGTTTGAGACCAGCCTTTTCACTGGTCAAAACAGTGAAACCTTGTCTCTACTATAAATAGAAAAAAATTAGCTGGATGTGGTGGTACATGTCTGTAATCCCAGTTACTAGGAAGGCTGTGGCATGAGAATCACTTGAACCTGTGAGGTGGAAGTTGCAGTAAGCAGAGATCATTCCACTGCACTCCAGCCTGGGCAACATAGTGAGACTCTGTCTTTTAAAAAATCAAATTCTTGCATATTAATATTGATCTTGAATGTAAATGGCCTAAGCACCCTACTTAAAAACATGGAGTAGCAAGTGGGATAATGAGACAAGACCCAACTAACTGTCTGCTGTCTTCAAAAGATCCATCTCACATGCAATGACACCCATTGGCTCAAATTAAAGGGATGGAGAAAGATCTGTCAGGCAAATGGAAAAGAAAAAAGAGCAGGGCTTGCTAATCTTAGACAAAAGATTTATGCCAACAATGATCGAAAAGGACAGAGAAGGGATGACATCATGATAAATTGTTCAATTCAACAGGAAGACTTAACTATCAGAAATATATATGCAACTAACATTGGAGCACCCAGATTCATAAAACAAGTTCTTAGAGACCTAAAAAGAGACTTAGATAACAAAGAATAATAGGAGACTTTAACACCTCACTGACAGTGTTAGACAGCTCAGCAAAGCAGAAAACTAACAAAAACATTTAGGACTTAAATTTGGCACTTGACCTAATGGACCTAATAGACATCCACAGAATACTGCATCCTAAAACAACAGAATACCTTCTTCACATCTGCACATGGTATATACTCTGACATTGACCACATGCTCAGCCATATAGTAAGTCTTAACAAATTCAAAAAATTGAAATCATATCAACTACACTCTCAGACCACAGAGTAATAAAAATAGAAATCATTACCAAGAAAATTTCTCAAAACCATAATTTTACATGAAAATGAAAGAAACATGCTCCTGAATGACTTTTGGGTAAACCACAAAATTAAAATGGAAATCAAAAAATTTCTTGAAATTAATGAAAACAGAGACACAACTTACCAGAATTTCTGGGAAATAGCTAAAGCAGTGTAAGAAGACACTTTATAGCACTTAACACTTACATCTAAAGGTTAGAAAGATCTCAAATTAACAATCTAACATTGCACCTAGGGGCACTAGTAAAACAAGAGCAAACCAACCCCAAAGCTAGCACAAGAAAAGAAATAAACTAAATCAAAGCTGAACTGAAAGAAATTAAGATATGAAAATCCATAGAAATAACAAAATCAACAATTTAGTTCCTTGAAAAAATAAACAGGATTGATAGGCTTCTAGCTAGATTAATAAAAGAAAAAAGAGAGAAAATCCAAATAAGCACCATTAGAAATGACAAAAGTGACATTACCACCAATACCACAGAAATATAAAAAACCCTCAGAGACCATTATGAACACCTCTATGCACACTTACTAGAAAACCTAGAAGAAATGGATAATTCCTGGAAACATGTAACCTCCCAAGATTGAAGTAGGAAGAAGTTGAAATCCTAAACAAACCAATAATGAGTTCTGAAATTGAATCAGTCAATGAAAAAAGGCCTGGAACAGCCTAAATCTACTAGACAAACAAAGATAAAGTTCTATCAATCCTACTGAAATTATTCCAAAATATTGAGAAGGAGAGACTCCCCCATAACTCATTCTATGAAGCCAGCATCATTCTGATAAAAAAAAAAAAACCGGCAGAGACAAAATGAAAAAAGTAAACTTCAGGCCAGTATGCCTCATAAACATAGATAAAACTATCCTTAAAAATAAAAATACTAGAAAAGTAATTCCATCAGTACATCAAAAAGTTTATACATGATAATCAAGTAGGCTTTATTCCTGGAATGCAAGATTGGTTCAACATATAAAGAATGTAACTGATATGATTTAGATATTTGTTCCCACCCAAATCCCAAGTCTCATAGTAATCCCCATTGTAGGAGGTGGGGCCTGGTAGAAGGTGATTGGATCATTAGGGCAGTTTCTAATGGTTTATTACCATTCCCCTAGTTTTGTCTCATAATAGATTTCTCATGAGATCTGGTTGCTTAAAAGCGTGTAGCATCTCTTCCCGTTTTCTCTCTTCCTCCCGCTCCAGCCATGTGAAAACATGCCTTCTTCACCTTTGCCTTATGCCATATTTGTAAGTTTCCTGAGGCCTTCCCATCTACACTTCCTATACAGCCTGCAGACCATGAACCAATTAAACCTCTTTTCTTTTTAAATTATCCAGGCACAAGTATTTCTTTGTAGCAGTATGACAACAAACTAATATAGTGACTCACCACATAAACAGAATTAAAAGCAAAAACCACATGATTATCTCAATAGATACAGAAAAGGCTTTTGATAAAATTCAACATTCTTTTATGTTAGAAATCAACAAACTGACATCAAAGGAACATACCTCCAGGTAATATGAGCCATTTATTATAAACTCGCAGCTGACATCATACTGAATGGGCAAAAACTAGATACATTCCCCTCGATAACTGGAACAAGACGAGTATCCCCACTCTCATCACTTTTATTCAACATAGTACTTGAAGTTCTAGTCAGAACAACTAAGCAAGAGAAAGAAATAAAAGGTACCCAAGTAGGAAAAGAGGAAAGCAAATTATCTCTCTTCACTTATGATATAATTATATTTCTAGAAAACCTCATAGATTCAAAAAGGCTCCTAAAACTGATAAACACCCTGAGTAAACTTTCAAGAAACAAAATCAATGTGCAAAAATCAGTAGCCTTTGTATATACTAATAATGTAAAACTGAGAGTCAAATAAAGAATATGATCCCATTTACAATATTCACAAAAAATAATAAAGTACCTAGGAATACAGCTAATCAAAGAGGTGAAAGATCTCTACAATGAGAATTACAAAACACTACTGAAAGAAATCAGAGATGACACACGTGGAAAAACATTTCATGCTCATGATAGGAAGAATCAATATTGTTAAAAATGGCCATATTGCCGTAAACAATTTATGAAGTCAATGCTGTTTCTATCAAACTCCCAATGTCATTTCTCATAGAAATAGTAAAAACAATCCTAGCATTTATATGAAACCCAAAAAGAGCCTGAATAGGCAAAGTAATCTTAAGCAAAAAGAGCAAACAAGAGGCATAATACTAACCAACCTCAAACTATACTAAAAGGCTACAGCAAACAAAACAGCATGGTAGTACTACAAAAACAGACACACAGACCAATGCAACAGACTGGAGAATCCAGAAATAAAGCCCAACATTTACAACCATCTGATCTTCCACAAAGTCGACAATAACAAGCAGTATGGAAAAGACTCCCTACTTAATGAATAGTGCTGGAGTAACTGGCTAGTCATATGTAGAAGATTGAAACTGAACCCCTTCCTGTCACCATATATGAAAATCAGCTAAAGATGAATTAAATACTTAAACAGAAGACCTAAAACTTTAAAAATCTTAGAAGAAAATCTAGAAAATACCTTTCTGGACATTAGCCTTTGCAAAGAATTTGTGACTAGGTCCCCAAAAGCAACTGTAACAAAAATTAAAATTGACAAGTGGGGCTTAATTAAATGAAAGAGGTTCTGCACAGCAAAAGGAACTATCAATAGTCACTACCTGTGTGATGGAATCATTTGTACACCATACCTAAGTGACATACAGTTTACCCACGTAATAGCCCTGCAGAAGTACCCTGTGAACCTGAAATAAAAGTTGAAAAAAAAAAAACTGATTCATGCATAAAAGGAAGTTTGTTAACCAAAGAAGAAATAAATTTCAAAATCTCTGAAAACAAAAAGAGGAAGAATTCTCATCCAGAGACTGAGCTGTGAAATAATAACCCTCTGTTCTAGTTAGTCCTTGTTTTTGCTTTACCTGGATGTATTTACCTGGGACAGAAGTGGCTGACTGCTCACCTAGGCTTGGGATCTCCTTCTGTAGGGTAGGGTTGTTGCTGGGAAAGGAGTGCGGGATACATTTCCCAGAACCCTTTTATGTAAGTGTCTGTCTCACCAATGTGGGATATATGTGTGTCAATTCCTAGTGGAAATGGCAAATAACTAGATGTGCCTTCTCCTAAACTCTTTTTTTCATCATGTCAAAGCTCAGGTATTTCCTGAAGCCATATGTGGAAGAATTCAGAGCCTTTCACTGCCTGGGTTTTTAAATGATGTTTGGAATTCAACTTCCCCTCCCTCCCATTCTCCCCAGCTGGCCAACAACAAGAAATAGCTGCATTATAATGTTACATAAGAAATAAATAAACTTTATTTTGCTAAGTTACTCAAAATTTGAAGTTTGTTTATTGTAACAGCTAACATTATCCTAACCAAATCACTTAATATCTGTCTTGAACCATATCACATAGAAGGAATTCCATAAATAAATGTAGAATAAATAAATCTGTAAAATGAGAATATAACATTAGTCTTACCTACCTTGTTAAGTTCTGCAGGAATAGAAATAAAAAATAAAGATAAATATGTTTTAAAAACTTTTAAAAGATTATTTCAATACCTTCATTGATAGTGCTTTTACCACCAGGAGAAAAGACAATAAAAATTCAAAATACATGTAGAAACATGAATAGGAAAATGTTCTTGTTTATAGAAGAGAGATATTTTTAGTGAAAACTACAAATAACAGCCCAATAAAATAGCTGTGTTTTAGTCAAGTGTGTATTAGTGTACCAAAGAAAATGATTATAAGTAGTAAAATGAGCATTTGTGCAGAGTTTGGAAATTTGCTGAAAAGCCACAAAGAGGACAGAGCAAATTTCAAAGTGTAGTAATGCAGAGAATCGGTGTTTAAGTCTTATACATTTGAAGTTATAATGGGTCCAAAGTAGAATATAGGACAGTTGCATGTTAATGACACTTTTGATGATGTCAAATTATACTTTAATACTTCAGTGAGACATTATGAGACAACAAGAACAGGAAAGAAACAAAATGGAAACTAAATGAAAAAGAAGCTAAGAAAATTATTTTCAGCTTGAATAATGTAAGATTACATTTTGGGTATATACCCAGTAATGGGATTGTTTAAGTGGAAGCTTATACTTATGTATTATTATTGTATGTGTGGGGTTTTTTTTTAAATTTTTGGTGGCTTTTCTCTTGAGATATTGAAGGTTCCATCTCATTTTTCCAAAGTATAATCTCTTTTTTTCTTTTTTTTTAAATTGCATTTTAAGTTCTGGGGTAGACTTGCAGATCTTGCAGGATTGTTGCATAGGTACACACATGCCATGGTGGTTTGCGGCCTCCATCCCTCAGTCACCTATATCAGGCATTTCTCCCAATGTTATCCCTCCCCAACATCCCCACCCA
This sequence comes from Cheracebus regulus, assembly GCA_963574635.1. Taxonomy (NCBI): domain Eukaryota; kingdom Metazoa; phylum Chordata; class Mammalia; order Primates; family Pitheciidae; genus Cheracebus; species Cheracebus regulus. The sequence continues at coordinate 158,360 of CAUYQU010062569.1, read as the reverse complement.
CTGCTGTCCCTCCCCTAGCCCCCCACTCCCCAACAGACCCCAGTGTGTGATGTTCCCTTCCCTGTGCCCATGTGTTCTCATTGTTCAACACCCATCTATGAGTAAGAACATGCAGTGTTTGGTTTTCTGTTCTTGTGTCAGTGTGCTGAGAATGATGGTTTCCAGATTCATCCATGTCCCTACAAAGGACATGAACTCATGCACATGCATGTTGTTTGCAGCACTGTTTACAATAGCAAAGACCTGGAACCAACCCAAATGCCCATCAATGATAGACTGTACAAAGAAAATGTGGCACATATACACTATGGAATACTATGCAGCCATTAAAAAGGATGAGCTCATGTCCTTTGTAGGGACATGGATGAATCTGGAAACCATCATTCTCAGCAAACTGACACAAGAACAGAAAACCAAACACTGCATGTTCTCACTCACAGGCAGGTGCTGAACAATGAGTACACCTGGTCACAGGAAGGGGAATATCACACACTGTGGTCTGTTGGGGGGTGGGGGGCTAGGGGAGGGACAATGGAGGGGTGGAGAGGTTGGGGAGGGATAACATTGGGAGAAATGCTTGATGTAGGTGACGGGTGGATGGAGGCAGCAAACCACCATGGCATGTGTGTACCTATGCAACAATCCTGCAAGATTTGCATGTCTACCCCAGAACTTAAAGTACAATATGAAAAAGAAAAAAAAAAAGATTACGCTTTGGGAAAATGAGATGGAACATTTAATATCTCATGAGAAAAAGCCACCAAAAAATGAAAAATAAAAAAAACCTCACACATACAATAATAATACATAGGTAGACGCCTCTACTTATTTTGAACAAACTACCAAGATATTTAGTCTTTCATTCTTCAGAATCAGAAAGTGAAATGAACTTTGGAGATAAATGATCAAGCAGTAATATATCTTGCAACTTTGCAATCCAATAAGCTTTACATACATGTTCATGAAGTTAGGTTCTAAAACAAGTCATTGCTATCTCAATTTTAAAGTCGGAAAACATGGAACAGAGTGATATGATGCCTTTCCTGCCAACAGATGACAGACCACTGGTGATTTCTCTCCCCAAGAACAACCTCATATTCACCCCACTCATAGGCAGCATTTACAGTACCTGTAGATTAGCAAGCAGTAGAAGAATAAAAATAGAAGAAAGAAATTACATTAAAATGACTACATCAGGCCAGGAAATAGATGATTTCAACTATCTGAGTTACATATACAGATAGGAATAGGTTTCATTTTAATTTAATAAATTAACTAATTAATTAATTAATTAAATTAATAAACATGTGGGAAACTAAGAAGAAAAAATTGAGGACAAAATAATTTAACTTCATGATATTAAATATGACAGATAAAAGTAGGACCTATGAGAAAAAATTAGCAATTATAACATAAAGACTTAGTAATTAAACTACAAAGTACAAACCAATTTTTTTAAAAAATGGTGGGAAAGGAATAAGTGCATATTTTCTAGACTAAGTATTGGGAGGTTTAAGAGTTAGGTAACTGTAAATTTAACAAGACTTACGTAATGACATTTGGATAATCTTTTACCTTAATATATTATAATTAACAGATTTTAAAATAGATCATTGTCTTTCCTAATAAAGCTAAGAACACCAAAAAATAAATCACATACCACAGCATGAGGATAAAGAAATAACTCTAAGGTGATTATTTATGTTGATATAACATATGATGCTACAATAATGAAACTATTTTTCTTAAGGTTATCACGTTGGTAAAAATTGTGAAGAGAGGTAGACCAGTTCCTCCTGCTTTCCTCATATCAGAAACTGCTCTTATATCTTTCAGTCACAAAAAGTGATAGCTGATAGCTTGAATTATTACCTTTCCCAGAGGTATTTGCATTTTAGGAGGAATCAAAGTCTTATGCAAATAAACTATCACTGCCCAGTAGGTAAGAGAAGATTTGAGGAAAAGATAATAGGCTTCTCAAGGCTTCCTGATTCATTCATGAAGATACTTGGTCTCATATTTTCTCACTAGGAAAAGTAAATTAAACATCTGGTAACCTATGAACTTAGCCCAAAGAGGTCTACCATCGAGTAAATATTTTCTTAATGTCTTAACACTTTTTCATAAAATCTCATAAGAATTTTGGATCCTACTTCACACTAGATGTTTAATTTTAAACAAAAATAATGAAACAAAACCAATAAAACTGTGTCCCTGATCTAGAAGAAAATTGGCATTTTTGTCATTCTCAGTATCCCTTACCCACCCCACTATATATTGACAATTGTTTGTAATATTTGTCTCAGTGTGAGAATTAGTTTGCTGCTTTCTACTCAATTTATTATATAGACAGAAACCATATTGTCAATATGAAACGATAAATACAACAGAACCAACAGGTATAAGTAGAAGGCACTTCTTTTGATTTATTCAAAAAAACTGCAGTCATATGTATTAAGTCTGTTCTACCTGAATAATTAAAAGGGGACTTTGAAAAATGTACTGGCCAATTTTGTTCTCTGGATAATTATGCACAGTCAATAACTGTGTATAATTTGACCAGAGATCATTTTTCCAAAAGCACCAGAATTGAGCAATTATAGTGAAGTTAGACAACATAGAGAGTCACTTCAGATAACTCAGTCTCAGAAAAACCCTAACACTGTATTTTTGTGGCATTTGAGCTTGAAGATTATTGCCCAAACCTCCAATACCTCTACAGAAATCCAAATTAGAGTTTTAGAGGCAAAAGGGAAAGAAAGTATAATTTAGTATAATGCCATAGAATTATTTGCCAAGAAAAAAGAGAAGATAATAGTCAAATAAGTAAACATTTCTTATAGATTTTTAGTAAGTTTCATTTTTAAAGCACAGATCATTGTGAACAACCCAGAAAAGTACCCAGACTACAGATTACCCTGAAAAAAGATCACAGCCTGAGCATTGGCTTTCCACAATGTCAATCTTATTGCCATGTGAATTAGCATGGCAATAAGCTTGATATCATGAGACTACATTGAAATGTTTACCTATAGAAAAGCTAACTTTCTATAAGGAAGTTAGAAGGAAGTGAATCCTAAATTATGACAACGGCTGGCATTATTTATGGCGTAGTCATAATCACAACCACGGGAATAAAAATAAAGTGCATGGTTCAGACTCCAATGCCCTTGTGCTGGAGCATAAGCATATTTAAAGCATTTGAAAATCATGAAGCCAGCAGCTACTTCATTGCCTTTGTCTTTTGTGTCTCTTGGACAGAAGAATATTAATATTATATTTCCAAGAAAAGCAACAACTAAGAATGAGTGCCCAGTACCTGTCTGACATAATCATACATCTTCATTAAACCTACCCTAAAATGACACTATCACCATTCCTAAGATGAGCTTTACATTCAGCTAGAGAGATCAAGTAACTGGTTCAAGCTCAACTGGCAGGCAAATGGCAGTCAGAAGTTGAATCAAACTTCAAAACTTGAAGGATTTTTATTCCGCTTCACTAGGCACTGCCCAGCTCTTCCTCAATGCTGCCCCCTCTTCACAAAGGAAGCATAGGAATCCTTCCAGAGGACAGAATTCTATTGCTTTATTTCTAAAGGGTGGTAAATTTACCTGAAATTTATCTTCAATTGCATCCAATCTGTGGCACAGCTACAAGGACAGTGGCCAGGTGATTGGAGTTCTCTAAAGCAGTTGTTTTAAAAATTTATGTTTATTAAAGTCACACACAGGATTTGTTTAATATACATATTCCTAAGACTCAATTCAAATCTACCATTAGCAATTCCCTCCCTCCCTCCCTTCCTTTCTTCCTTTCTTCTTCCCTCCTTCCCCTTTCTTTCTGTCTTGCTCTTTTCCTTCCTTCCTTCCTTCCTTTCTTCCTTCCTTCCTTCCTTCCTTCCTCCCTACCTTCCTTCCTTCCACCCTTCCTTCCTTCCTTCCTTTTCTTTCTTTCTATTTTCTCTTCTCACAGTGTCACCCAGGCTGGAGTGCAGTGGCATGAGCATAGCTCACTGCAGCCTTGAATTCTTGGGCTTAAGTGGTCCTCCTGCATCAGCCTGCTGAGTAGCCAAGACTACAGGCACATGCCACCATGCTAGCATTTTTTTTTTTTTTTTGCATAGTCTCACTATGTTTCCCAGGCTGGTCTCAAACTCTTGAGCTCAAACAATCTTCCCATGATCCTCCAGAGTAGCTGAGATTACAGGCATGAGCAACTTTGGCTACCATTAGCAATTTCTAATGGTGGCCATAGGAATGCACATTTTTAACAAATGCTTTGGCTATACTGAAACATATAATAGTATATTATGTCCTGCTGCAACCAAAAGAGTTAGTACAATGTCAAATCAATCCCAAATGGTTGATCCCAAGTGGACAGCTTGCAATAATGTCCTGACGTGGCCCCAGAGCCAGCCCCCCATATTTTCAAATAGTGAAGCTCTAATAAAACGTATGTTCCACAAGTTGACTGTCTTTTGAAAAAAAGAATCTGCATGAATATGCCTTTCTAGTTCTCTTTGGATTAAAAATATTTCAAAAGTCTCTAATCACAGAATTAAAGCAGCAGGCCATGAAGACTCCAAAATTGTCAGGTGAACGTATCACTGCAAGCCTACCCTTAATGAACTATGAAGACAAAGCCAAAATAAAACCTAACTGAACAGATGAACCAACATCAAAACAAAGCGTAATTACTTTGTATCCTAGAAAAGAATATGAAAAAAGGTGTGAATTCTTTATGATTTTCCAAATGAATAAAATCAAGAACTTTTGGGCAATTTTGCACAGTAGATTGTAATGAGAATATAAAAATTTAGAATACATTCTGACCATTTAAGAATCTAACTTATTATATCAATATAGAAATATTAAAGTAGAAACTTAAGAATTCTGCTATAACCTAAAGAGGTGACACAATTCAGGCCATCCTCTATCTAAGGAAACCTATTGAAAGTGGGTGGCTTCAAAAAGTATCTTGAAATGCCCAGTGGTATGTTTGCCCTGTGTGGAGATTCCACAGGAATTGTTGCCCAAACAGGAGTGGTGAATAATACAAACTATGGAGAAAAAGGCAGAGAGACCTGGGTCCTATTTCTGGCTCCTTCTCTTCCAGGTACAAACTGTGTTCCTTTTTAAAGGTCACTTAATTGCCAGGAGTTTGATAATAAGAAAATATATGAGAACTACTTGAAGAATATACAGTAATTTGTTTGATTTCTTTAACCCTAAATTACCCGAGTAGGAAGACTGCATCAATCATATTAACATCTTTGAGAAGAGATACATTGACAATTAGAAGAAGGGAAAATGATTTTTCTAAAATAAAAATGATTGATAGAAATGTGTTTACTATGTAAGAAAGAAAGATTGAATATTACGGGCACAGAGTTTAATGAATGAATGAATGTCCAAAATGTATTTTGAGGATACCAAATGCAGGTTATATACATTCCTTTTTCTTCAGATTATCAAATGGAATATTATCAGCAAAGATACAGTAATCTGCTATTTCATTTTGAACAATTACATTTATTCATTTACATTCTATTCAAGAAAATGTTTCATTTAATGAAGTAACTGGTCACACATTTTTTTAAAATCTTGTTTGACAGACAATTGAACAGTAAGTGAAATGACATTAGAAAATAAAGTATGTGTGTAATTTTTGAAATATTATCTTACAAGATAGCCAAGAAATCATTCTAAAATTTTTATTTCTTAAAATACCTAACTAACAAAATATATCTTTTGGAACTAATAAGAAATTCTGTGTTCATATATGCAGTATCACATATTATACAAACAAGATTTCTCTACAACTCAGACAGAAATAGTCAGTGATCTAAGGCAGGCTTGGATTATCTTAGTAAAAACCAACACCTTTTTGAAGTCAGGAACCATCTAAGCACTTTAGATACACTGTCTTGTTCCATCTTCTCTGAAATCCTAAAAGACAGTATTATCACCATTTTACTGATGAAAGAACCAAGAATGAGAGGGATAAGTACCTTGCCCAAAGTCATACACGTGTGAAATGAGGAAACTAAAGTATAAATGTAGCTTCATCTGTATTTACACTCCTAATTACTTCATTTTTCCTGCCTCCCTTTTCCTGACCCTTTGAAAGAGAATTACTTCCTCCTCACACATGTATAGTTGCTAAATCTCTTTACATATGGGCAATCTGATCAGGTAGTGTTTCATGATGTTCCTGAAAAATGAAGTTCTGCCACAAGCCTCTCTGGCTCCCTGAATCATCCCCCTTACTCTCACCCAATGTACCACAAGAATCTCAGGAACCAGAGAACATTTGTATGTAATGTAGAGTTTCTCAGATCTGCCACAGTCAAGATGTTGGTAGATAGATGGCTCCAGGATGCCACACACAGGCATGAGGTAGTTACCATGGCTTTCCACAAGATGTGAAAAGCAGAAATCTTCAGCCTGCTATGGTGTTGTTGGTTCCATAGATGTATTGCCATCACTGAAAGAAAAGAAAATTATTTTCTCTAGGAAATCAAGTGTATTACATGCAAATCATTTACATGGTGTTTAAAAGATTTACATATTGATGAGCCCAAGACTTCTCATTTTCATTCCATTTCTACATTGTCTCTCTGGTTACAGCTGGAAGTCCATCACAAAGAAAAGCCCATTTGGTAACATTTCACTGTTAATTCTAAGCATGCATAAGCCATGTCTCCTATGCAAGGTCATGTCCTATAATAAAGAGTATGCATTTGAGGATGAGTCAGCTAGTTCAAACGGGTAGAAAGGCAGCATCTTAGTGGTGACGTCTTATCTCCCTATAGAGTATTTATCCAAATATACTCCCATGGAACTGTTAGAAAAGAAGAAATTTGTTGTACACTTAAATGATATGTTGGAAATCTAGGTTCAGTAACTCCCTTCCTACCTTACTCTAGCCATATATTTATTTGTCAGGACAGAAGAGCATATATTAAAAAAGCACTTTGGAGTGTGGGAACCCTGCAGGGCTGTATGGGAGGAGGTTAACAGTACTCTTTGCCACAAGCTGGGTCCATGCAAATTTCCCATCACAACTCCAGTAATTCCTAGTTTCACAGCAGGTCTTAAAACTCACCCAGTAAAGGAGCTGGTTAATTTGTTGCTAAGTCCAACCCCTCTCAATGCCAGGGCTGGAGCTATAATCACCAGACTTCCATTATCAATGGTTCCAAGGGTATGCTACATTGCTTGCATCTGTGGTGTGAAATATCTTTAGTTTCTGCTTTTAGGTCAAGTGTGCATGAGTTGACTAGCATGAAATTGATTGTTTTATTTATTAAACACATTTTCCTTAATGCCTGATGAATGCCAGATACTGAACTAGGTGCTGAGAGTACAACAGTGAGCAACACAAATTTGCTCCTGGTGTTCAGGGAGCCTACGTTAGTAGGGGAAACAGAAAATTAGTCGAAAAATTATAGGAGAGACAGTTATAGACATACTTAATCATTGTCAACTATATTCAATCAGACCAGAAAAAAGGAGAAAGAAGAAAAGGAAGAAGGGTTGGTGGAGGGGAAAAGAAAGAGAAATGTAAGAACTTTAAATTCTACCCACTATTCTTCTCAGTGATAACACATCCTGAGGTAAACTTGATCCAGAAAATATGAAATCTCAGTTACCACCTGCCACTCACAACGTGAACATCTCACCACTGAATGATTGAGTGTTTTTAAGGTATGACAACTAAACACAAGCTACTGTCTTCACTTTATATTCAACTGAATTCACAGCAGTCTGGAAAACAAAAAGGCTATGTCAGAATTCTTAAAGACAGAATAAACAAGTACATCTTCCAACATGGTGTCTTCTTATAAGATTTCTCAAAGGTAATTTTGACTTTGTGTGACTTCTGTTTACTAAAATGTGTGAGCTATGTCTTTTTGCATGACAGTGAGGTATATGGTAGAAAAGACCCAAGTGCTTAGGTAGCCACAGTTTTTTCTGTTTGATTTTACACGTCACCATATACACACATGGAGGTGGGAGGGCTGTGTTTTTCTGCCAAACACTGTAGCATTAATTATCTTTCTTTTAGTGTGCCTGCCTGTGCAAAGTAATTTTGAAAAGATCAAAGCATTTTGCCATTAGGACAAAATATGTTCTTGTCTGGGAGGAAGATGTATTTAAACCCAGCGCAATTATTGATAGAAGTGAAATGGTTCCAAAAGAATCCTTTGTCAATGTCTTCACTCTTTATTTCTATTGGTAGACTTCAGGATGAGACAATTGACTATTTCCTTCCAGTTTGTTTTCTCACTGAACATTGCTAGCAACTCTGCTCAAATGAACTGGATTAAAAGACAGAATCTTTGGATGAATGTGTTCTATATAATGAAAGAGAATCTGAGTATAAAATGGAAGCAATTGTGCATAACTCCAGGCAAAAGCTCACCTTTATCTCTATTATCTAGATACTTGGAGTAGGAGAGAAGCAGTAAATTACAAGATAATTGCATTATTTCTTCAACTCATTGAGCCTTCATACTCAACTACGAAGATTTTTTTTTTTTGCAAATAGTTCAGTTTCTAAACTAAATTGAAATAAATAACAAAACCAATGAAAGCATTATCATTCAAATAAAGATTTGATGACCCAAAGAAATGTATTCTTTCTATAGCAAAATGATAGCAGTTAACTTTTGCATTACTGTTATATTACAATATCACTTAATTGATATTCAAAAACATGCAAACCCATGCTACTTTCCCATAAACTGAAGTGGAAAATGTTGAAATGGAGAACAACAACCAGAATGCATAAATAAAATATGAAAAGTTTTGTCATGTTCTATTAGGGGTTTTCATGTTAGCATCCTATTATATTAGTATTTGTTTTCACTAATATGATACGAAAATTGCTGGTATGATTGCATGGTCATATCTTGTTAGGCAACTCAAATTCTAAAATTACATCATTCTAATATAAAATGAAAGAAAATTGTTAATATTATAAAAAGTTCCTAATGTGATATGAAGGCCTATCTGGAAAAAAAATAATTTAAGTTATTTTGGTGTTATTTCTTGGAAATAGTTTCTTCATAGGAACCAGGTGGTGACAAAGAAAGAGAAATTGGGCTTGAGAATGTCACTGGTGAACTGGCTACATAAATGGAAAATAGTCCTCCCAGGTAAGTAATATGCTGCATGAATTTTTTTAATCCATTCTAAACAATTATTAATAGTGATTAGCAGAGTTATTTTTTGTTTAGTGCAGACCTAGATAGCTGTAGTCATTTAGATTTTTATATAATAAAAGTCACTATTAATAATATTTCTTTTCATAAATTGCTTTCATGTGAAAGTTACTATTAATGTGAGGTCTCTAAAGAATTTGAAAGCATAACTTTGTTTTGCTTTGAATTTATTGATAAACAATACAGCTTGACTTATACTTTGCGGTGATAAATGTAGGGTGTTGCTTAAGTTAAGGAAACAGTTCTTTAGTGTTTACTGAATACTGTCTTTTAATTTATTACACTTCTTAAATGTGATGATATATCATTCAGTAATCTACTTTATGAAATATTTTTGAGTTAAACCAAAAGCTCTCTTTCAGTCTGGGAATAAGGATGTTACTTTGGGGTGTCATCAGAAATGTGCCTATTATAACTTTGGAGTCAGGGTAGACTTCTTTATCGAAACTTGTTTTATTGTGCAGAAACTTGGCAAAGGAATAAAGTTGAGAGCTGAAAGAAATGTTAAAAGAATAAAACAATTGACTGTAAAGGATGTTACTTACTTTTTAAAAAAATACTGATTTCAAAATTCTGTAAGACTCTCTAAAATATTATATTTGAATGGACTGCCACATTTTAATATTTATCTTAATGCAGCATTTTATACACTGAAGAAACTTTTTTCTCAAAGATGACATTATCAACAGTTTACAAAATGATTATGATTGCCTGAAGGGCTTGGCTTAGGAAATCTAGTCCTGACATATGTTACTTTTATAGAAAAATAAATTTATCTCAATTGGCTCTTAATGTCAGCTGAAAAGGGGAACCATTTAAAATTAGCTGCCAGACACAAAAATGATCTTAGTTGGAATTAGAATTTGTTTTCTAAAAAAGGCAAAGTGACAAAAGTGACTTTGGGATAGAGCAACTTTTCAATACATTATATTTTACCTTAAATATGGTACAGATTGTGTTTGTCAGAACCAGACTATTCCCACCTCTTTCTCTTTCAATCCTCTGCTCCAAGGGCTCAACCCCATGTTCTAATTCTTCAAATGATTTGGGATAAGAACCATTCTAATGTAAACTTCCACAGGGCCATTTGGAGCTCTATGCTGAATCAATAAAACAAATTAGCTGAAGTAACAGCTGAGCTAATCATGAGAATGTTTAAAATGATAAGAACTTGAATTAAAGTTTTTCTAAGTGCCAATGGATTTAACTAACTACCATATGCTGTGCCATTTTGAGCAGCCAGCTCTAGTTATCAAGTCTCCTATTGTCCAGGGCAAAGAAAGTCAGGTGGAAGAGTTTCTGAGGGCAGTAATAAAAATTAGAACATCCATAACACTTTATGATCCCTTTCCAATACATTATATAATCAAAAGATCAGATTTATCTGGAAAGAAGAAAGAGAATGTATTCCATTAAAAGTAAAACAAAAACTGCAGCTTCACTATATATCTTCCATAAAGAATCTATTTTCCCATATCTATATACCACAGTTTTTAAATTTTATTCTTATTTTTGCTCTAATTAATCAATATAACATGTCCTAAAGTTAAGCTTTATCTAGGCAACTTTTCTAAGGTTTTCATTAACTTTCTTTAAATTGCCAGCATGGTGAAGATGTAAGATGTCACCTAGGCCCTTGTCTTTATTTCAGTCTGTAGTGGTGGAAGCCACAAAACTTACACACTGTATTATCCACTGCAATGAGAATACTGCCAGTCCCAAATCAAATGCTTTTCTTTCCTCAAAGCCTCAACAATGTTGCCCTCCCCCACTATAAATTAGCAGTGTTCAGAAGGAGACTTGTCCACATTCTATAGATTATTTTAAGGAAAAGCTCCATCATCCATAATACATTTGGGCTTCTTTCTAGTTGAAGATTTATAATTTTTTTTTATTGATGGGTTATGAATATTGACACAGGAGATATTCATTGTTTATTGAAGCCTTGTTTACATAAAAGATCTTCACAGGCTACCCCCTAAGTCTAGAGGTCCTAAACCAGTGTCAGGGAGCTGTCTGGGTATTTTTTCCCACGTATTGCACTGCCATTCTACCAACAATAGAGGCCCATTAACGTTTGGCCCTTCAAGTTACTGCAGCCCAAGCCTCAGTGGCAGGACGTCTGCCCAATATGTAAAATAACGGAATGAATGGATTCCTTGGAAACAATGATAACAAGACCTGGCTGAGCTAACTGTGACAGCATGTGGTAATTTTCCAGCCCGCTGGCCCTGTAAAGGAAACTGGAACACAAAGCATAGACTGCGGGGCGGGCCGGCCTGAATAGCTGCAAACAAGTGCAGAATATCTGATGATGTCATACGCACAGTTTGACAGATGGGGCTGGACAATTTTTCCCCCTTTAAACGTGTTCTTAACTATTTGTATTCCATTGGCTCCTCACTTGGGAAGTTCAATCCTGTAATCACCTGCTTGAAAGACTAAACAAACCTTAACTGTCATGTGCTTGATTCAAGTACCACCAGTTTTATGAAGAAAAATGATATCCATTATTAGTGGCTGAATGCTGAGGGGAGCAGTAGGGGAGAGGGTGTTGCTGTGGATTAATGCATCATCTCTGCTTTCAGCTGTGGGCCAGGTTTTGAGTCTAGCTCTGACTGAATCCTGCCATACACTTTGAATAGCATAATGAAGTATTGTTATTGCCTCAGTCTAGTCATTACATCAGGGAAACAGACATCTAAAGTTATCAAACCTGATTACTAGCTGAGCTTTTGTGTCCATAAAATAAATGCATTAAAAAGAAGGCTTTTTTTTTTTCATTCTTAAGGGTGTTCTATTAAGGTTGGATGTTTTAGTGTTTATAGCATTACGTGTCACTGTGTGTGAGTTGGTGTTAGGGTATATCTATAGTCAGTACTCTCTCAAAACACGTCGGTATGTGAATCTGCATGCGTGTGTGTTTAAGTTGGTGCATGGGAGACAGAGAAAATGAAGATTGACAACATTTATAAAAATGAGACACAACTCAATTAAAATTCACCGAAAATAGTAAATGAACTGGCGTACTCAGTTTAATTGTAATGACACAGACTGTCTTTTTCTACCCTTCAAATAAGTAGCTGCTTTGGATCTCAAGTGTCTTCGCTATTTTATTTATTTGGTTCTTTTTATTTACTTTTCAAGGAATTTATGTAAATATATGTAGGGTACAAAACAGGTCTCAGATACAGCCTGATTCTGTAATGTTTTCATCAAACAGCTAACCAAAGAGGGATAGCCAAAGGATTCTGTTTATGGAGAAGTGATATCTATTCCCCAAAAATCCATGGTGCACTGCCTAGCCTATAGACACAAGAATAATAGAAGTAGCATAAAAATAAAAATTAATGATTAGGTTTTACAAAAATATCTTTTCAAGTAGGATAGCAACACACCCTAAACTACGTTCTTTAGATTCTCTCAGATTATAGAAGGTTTACAGAAGCTATTCCAAAATTACCTTTTCTGTCTTAGCATAGTTGTTGGGTAGGAAAATAAAAAGGTGATACATGTAAGCAAAGGGAATTCTCACACTCACTCTTAAAGAATAGCTATGTTCCACCTACCCCTACCCACAACCTCCACCGTCATCTTTTAGAAGTGAAGAGAAAAACATCCCTGATACCATTTACCAGTTTACCTAGACATAATCAAACTATGCTTTGGTCGTCTGAAGCATATGGATTCATTCAATAATGAGTGCCTGCTATGTGCATGACACTGAGTTATATCTTTATTCTGCACAAACACTCCAACTGGGATTGTGTTATCTCTTTAAATTCAGGGTAGGAGAATTATTTGCACAATGCACATTTGCACCAGTAGCTGCTTCTCAACAGAAGAGTTGTGGCTGACAAGCAGCCAAAATAATCTATTCTTAGATTACACCTAAATTTGAGGGCCTTGTAGCTGCCATAACCTATAATGAATGAGAAGCTCATCACAGGGTACATTGTTTATGAAGAGGAGTTTGTTGCTGCTTCCCACATTTCTTGCTGACTAGCATCAAGGGCATCCCTCTACATTTTTACACCAGATGGAGGTTCTCACCTGTTACTAAAAGCCAAATTGTCTTATTAGTAACAATGGTGTTTACATCTCTATAGGAGATTAAGAAGGTGAGAGAAATTTAAAAAAAAAGATGTGGATAGGTAATAAGAGTTTTCAATGATTACAATTAATAATCTGAAACTATCCACAAGCTGTTCCTTGAGACTTGCTTCTGGTCCCTCTATGTCAGCAGCCTAGGTGGGACTTTCTTGGAATGCCTTGAGAGGATAGCCAAGGAGTTTAACTGAGAAACATTGTGACACTAGGTAGGCAGGAAAGAGAGACTCTCAAGTCTCCAATGCTAACAATGAGTTAAAAGTGTGTTAATACATTAGCTTTCTCAAGTCTTCATCTGACCAAAAAACCAAACAAATTACTGAGGTTAATAAAAATAATAGCGGCTAGAATGACAATCATGATAATATTTCATAATGACTACAAAGTAGCAGGACTTTAGAAAGAAGTTGATAGATGATATTTCCACACATATTTAATACAACTTACAAAAATATCAGTAAAGATAATATCATATTAAGCCAAACCAAGGATCATCCAGTTGAATACCCTTGAGGTGTTCTATGAAAGGACATATTGTCATACAAGTTCACACCTCCAGAAGTAATTTATTCATGCAAATATGTCTACATTCCTTAAAAATCTATTACAGGTGTACCAGATTTTAATCTAAAAACTTCATGAATCTGCTGAGAATTTAAGCCTATCACTTCTTGAGGTAACAAGATTTGTAGCTCTACTAGCCACTTCACAAGACCATGCTTTGTATTTATCTGAAAATTACAATTCAGTTCAACTAAATAAAAATTTACTAAGAATTTACCTAGTGAATAGTACAATGCAAAAACCAGTAGAAATACAAAGGTGGGCAAGGAGCCCATAGAAGTGTTTACAATTGTAATGGAGGAAGGGATATGTTGTGGAGAAGTATATATGTTACATATAAAATCTTTAAAAAAGTCCCTTAGTGGGAGTGCTGGGGCTTGGGGAATATATCCATAGTAGCCCTAGAAATGTTATATTACAGCTGGGCACAGTGACTCATGCCTGTAATCCCAGCACTTTGGGAGGCTGAGGCTGGTGGATCACTTGAGGTTGGGAGTTTGAGACCAGCCTGACCAACATGAAGAAACCCCGTCTCTACTAAAAATACAAAAGTAACTGGGCACAGTGGTGCATGCCTGTAATCCCAGCTACTCGGGAGGCTGAGGCAGGAGAATCACTTGAACACAGGAGGCAGAGGCTGCAGTGAGCGGAGATCACACCATTGCTCTCCAGCCTGGGCAACAGGAGTGAAATTCTGCCTCAAAAAAAAAAAGTAAATGTTACATTGCAACGTTTTTTAACTTTGATCAACATGTCGCCCATTTGTAGAGACTTCATCATTCTAGACTGAAATTGAAACCTTCATCATTCTAGACTGAAGTTGTCTTTTAGTTGATCTGCCTTCAGAAAGCACCTTTCAAGTCTTTATTTCAGTGGCTCTTCTCTGAATACTCTAGTTTCGACTTATTTCTCACCTTCGATAAAGCATGTTGAAGTGTAAATGGGTTTTTGAACTTGGTATGTAAAAATAAGAGGGAACACACAGTCAGGTGCAAGTCAAAGTAATGTAGACCGAAACTTTGCATTTAAAAAAAACCACATAATTAAAACCAATTTTTAATGTCCATTGCTCCTATAGAACACTTCAAGAAAAGGTGCAATTAGAGACAGAGATTTGAAGATAGGAGCAAGGAGTTTCATGCACTTTTATCAATTGCTTAGCAAAAGCATCGGTGAGGGATATAATCCACCATAATATCTAATTCCGCTATTATTGTTTAACTGTAGTAACTATACGTCACGGTGTAAGTATTAAGAGACCTGGTTTGGGGTACAGCAGATGTGTTTTGTCTTTTTCTAAATGTGATGTTGAGAAAAATCACTGATCCTTTCTGCATCTTGCCTCTTTATTGTCATAATAGAAATAATATCTATGCCCCAGAGCTCTTAATTAAGGAATTAGAATCTAACAAGCTTAATAAATCTATAGTGTACCATTGTTCACAATAAAAATAATAAAATAAAGGCTCTCCTTTCCTCAACTTTGAAATACAAATTTTTGTGTTTTGCCAGAGCTTTACAGTTTCTTTTAGCTCTGAAATCCTATGTCTTTGTAAAGCAGAAGTCTGTAGTTAAACAAGATGGTAAACACCATGTTTCACTTATTTATTTAAAAATGGAGACATAACTTGAAAGACAAAAAGAGGCAGCAGGCAGAACTGTGGAGGGGTGTCTCTCACAGTCCAAATCTCACACTCCACTCTAGCTCTATCCCTTGCTCATTTAATGACCCCAAGCAAGTCAGGAAACCTTTCTGAAACCATTCATAGAAAGGGATTATTAATGCCTACCTCAATATCAAAGCCCTTTGTGAACTTCAAAGTGCTACGACACTGTCAGTTTTATCATGTGAGAATACTTGGAAACTTTTATTTGTACTGTCCATATCATACCCATAACCCTTCAGCTTCTACAGAGGTGTTTCAGCATTTCTGTAACCAGATCTATTAAAGCTGAGAGTCAGTAAGGATCAACTTTTAAAATATCTTTATTTAAAAGACTTATTTAAATGTTTTAAACATCATTTATAAATTTCTTGAAATTTCTTCTTTGAAGAGTTTATCTATAATTTTTATTTACTCATTTTATTAAATGTTATGTCTGGTAAAATCTGCTTTCTGACTGGACTCATCAAGGTGTATATTCAGGTCTATTTCTCAAATTAGACTGTGTAGAGAGAGAATCTGTTTCCATTAAAAATGTTGTGCTAAAAATATTCTTGAAATCAATTCACCAATATTCGTTAAATGTCTCCTAAAAGAATACCATTGAGATAGAGGCTGCAATAAATACAAAATGACTAAGATGAAGTCACCAACCTCAAGACACTGACAAAACTGGTAGGATAAAAAACAGGTAAACAAATGATTTTTATGAAGGATAAGATAAGTGCTTTATGAGAAATAAAAATGAAACACTCTTGGAGAATAGTTCCATTTGCAATTAGAAAAGTTCTCTTCAGGACAGGTCTGCCAATAACTTGCAAATTAAAGACTTGAAAAGATTATAATTATAATGCAAGCTGGCCCATTTAAAGAAGTCCCACTTTACATAATATGCTTTCAACAGTAATATTATAACGAATACATAGTTCAAGCACATATAAATAAATCTCTTTCGAAGGGCACAAAGGACTTTTATTGTGTGTTTTTTTTTCTAAAAATGGGTCACTCAAATAGAACCACAATACCTTTTTAAAAAAAGATAAATTCAAAGAGATGATATAAACTTCCTGAGTAAAAGTGATCTATTTTTATTTGCGTTAGTGAAAACTATATAATGTACCATGTCGTGCCCTGTGGCATATTTACCAGTGCGTTAACTCTTTCAGCCGTCAGGCTTATGCAGACCTCAGAGAGGGAGACGGCTCCCAGAGAGGCCCCTTTCCAGGGTATCTTTCTGTGGAGACTAGTGCCCTCTTTAAAGACTCCCTCACCCCATCCCTCTGTCCTCCCCCAGTCTGGGTCTGGGTACCATTAGTGCACTGGAGCAGTAATTTCACTAAATTGTACCTTACTGGCCCCCTATTACGAAAGGAAGTGTGAATGCTGCCAAAGCCCTTTCCTAACTGGCAATGGAATCACAGGTCAGAAAACATCTTTAGCAAGCATAAATTATTAGGCTCACTATAAAAGAGAGCTGACAGATGAAACAGGCATTTTCATGAGTGAACAATACAGCTTCAATTCAAAGACTGCTGATTGGGTGTTCAGCCTTCCAGCATAAACAGCTATTCAAATTTTAAACTGTAACCAAGTGAATAAAGAGAAGGAATGCCACGGCCACCTCGGGTTCTTCAGAACGATTCAACAAGAGATGTGATATAAATAAAATGTCAACCTATAGGTTGAGTATTTCTTCGTCTTCCCAAGGGTGCTTCACAGCTCATGAAACAGAAGGGCAGTGTTTCAGACTATAGGCCACTACAGAACCCTGGAGAGCCAAGTTCCCCCACTGGTTGTCCCAGAGCCTCGCTAGGAGATGGTCACTGAGCACATCAGCCTCCCTCTCCTCCCACCCTGTCTGTCTGAGTCGTTCCCAGCCTCGCCTTTTGTAAGATGTTATCTGTATTCATGGAGGGAGGCTATTGGGGATGAAGTCACAAACATGTAATTATAAACCTTGTAACAATGGAAAGCATTCTACTCATAAGAGAAGTAGACACTGTCAGTTTCTTGCTGAGATGCCACAAAGGAAGAGTGCCTCCCTGAGATAAAACTATATGTAATTAACAAAAATGAAAAGCATTTATCTCTATGTTTTGCCAAAAGACACAAATCCCAGATGTTTAAAGCCTCCTAGCGTTTCTTGGGAGAATATGATAAGAACCTAAGACCATCTGCAATCTTTGGTTGTATGTAAATCTCTGATTAAAATATAGGCATGTAGCTGAGTGTATCTAGTGTCAGGAGAGACATGAGTGCTGAGTGCTTGCCTAAAGAGAATGCTTCGCTATCTTACCCACTGGGTATATTATCTAACAACGCCAATACACCGGACACTTCCATGCTGGGCTTAAATTGTATCCCCTTGAGTTTCAGAAGGTCACAAGAAGCTATTTTAGGCATAAATAACAAAGGAAGTAATCTGTAATTTCTTCCCTGAGTGACTTCGGGTCTGTGCATTCTGAAAGGCCTACATGCTAGGCACTCTGCCCCTAACCCTTGCCCCTATAGGGTCAGTTTGTGTCTCTTTACCTACACAAAGAGGCACCTGTTATCACAGAACACTTGCTTGTCGGCGGTTGCTTCTGGGTTAATTTTTCAGTAGTTTCCACTGTAAACTGAGAAGTCTTCCAATACTGATGATATCTAACCTTAGAGCTCCCAGGTCAGTGGAGATCTCAGATTGTTTTTAATGAATGGAGTGCACAAACAGCTCTGTTTACATTCAAGATCTAGTTAAAGGAAGTTAAATTGAAATTTACTTTTTTTTATCTTGGTATGTTTGCATCAGGTAATAATTGTGAAAATGTGCTAGAGGCCCGAAAGTCACCGTTACAAATATGTTTTCAGATAATGTTTCTTTACATTGATTTGAATTACAAAAACAAATGGGCCTGTCTGCTCTGAAGTACTGCTTCCTAAATTCCAAGCTTCCTGGAGTACAGAACTGGTAACACTGTTTTTAGATACTAAGGAAAAAGTCCACAATTTCCTAATAAACAAGGAGTTCTGCTGCTATGAACTACTCTAAAATACCCATTAAAAAGGAGGGACTTTAAGAAAAAGAAAATTTCACATGCGTGAAACTAGATATGACTTTGATAACCCACGACCTCAGGTTAAGTTGTCATTCATTTACATCCGGCCCATAACTACAGTTTAAATAAGGGTCTCTGTGACCTGTATGATTTAAGAAGTAGGTCCATACACAGGCAAGCACTATTATAGAGAAACTACAATATGTTTGAGAGTCTTTTTTATTTAAGTACCTCTGCCACAGTGGAATCTCAGGCACTGCTGTGTGATAATGCTGTCTGAAGATACCTCTCACAACCTGCAACTAACTGGAAAATGTTAAGTCTGATGCTTATCCTCAATCCAGTTGTGAGTTGTTGACATGTGATTATATTGATGACCAATTATCAGTTTCTCGCAGCACCATTTCAGGGTTCAAGTTGACTTAATTTTCTGTACTCTAATCCAGTTGATTTTGTTTTTTAACACAGTGCATATGAATAGAAACTCTCTTCCTTACCCTAGCAGGAGTGTGCTTTATTAAATTTTTCTCAGCTCTGATACATCTGAGTGAAGTGCATACTGATCCTGATGCAGAGAATTTTCCGAGAAAGTTTATACATTATCATCCTTTGATTGCTTTAACACTGATCTTTTCAGGCCAAGCAATTATAAGGTGAATTTTGCAACTAAATGTAGTATTAATAGTAAAATTCTCAATAAAATAAAAGTAACCTTCAGACCTGTTACATTTACTCTGTAAATCCTAAAACATTTGCATCTACTCTAGATAAATGCTGTCCATGAGATTTCAAACATCCATTGTACCATGGATACTTCTTTTTGTCCTTTTTTTAAGAGATGAGGGCTTGCTGTGTTGCCCATGCTAGAGTGCAGTAGCTTTTCACAGGTGCAGTCATGACACACTATAGCCTTGAACTCCCAGGCTCAAGCAATCTTCTTGTTCCAGGTTCCTGAGTAGCAGGCACTACAGGAGTATGCCACCATGCCCAGTATACTTCCTTATCATAATCATCATCATCTTGTTATTACATGTATTCAGTGTCAGTCTCTCTGGGTGAACATTAAAGTATTCTGAGAGCTTTTCAAAAACACTGATGCCCATCCCAATAAAACTGAATCCTCATGTGTCTGTGCATTGGGGGTGGGGGTAGAGGAGACACATATTGTTGTTATTAATTTTTTAACTTCCAAGATTATTCTAATGCTAAGCTAGAGACAATTTTAAGACAATTCTAATGCTAAGCTAGAGACAAAACCCACTGTCCCAGGTTGTTAGGTCTATGAAGAGCAGGATAATTTCTGCATATTGTTGTCTGGAAAATAACGATACTCAATAGTCACATCACTATTGTCATGTACAACAAAGCTCACACAGGAATTTCAGAGACCTCCCATATTTCAAGCTAACCTTGGACAATAGGCCTCTGAGTGTTATTTCCAATGAAGCAGAAGTTAATGTAACTGTGACATTCGTTCAGGCCCTTCTAAGTTTTGATTTTGACCCCCTTGGAGGACTGCAGCTGCTAAATACTACCTAGAACACTCTTACTACAATCTCCCTAGCCCTAGAGTACACTGAGAGGGTAAATTGATGTTCCACTTCCCATACCTTGTCTACCTTTTCTGGGCTATGAGCATGGAATTGTGCATGAATAAAGCTTGTTGCATGAGTAAGAATGTTGACCTTTTCATTCTCTCATATCAAAAGGTGGTGAGACATAAAATTGCTATTTCCAGATAGAATATAAAGACATATGGATATCTACAGTGAGTGGTATTCTTGGTGCATCTAGATTATAGGTCTACCTCTGATAGACACACTAAGGGAGCTGTTGAGAAAGAGCAGTGTCTGCCCACCTTAATATTGAAATCAGGAATTCATAGCTGAATTTAACTTATCCTTTTAAATGTAATTATGTATTAGTTATTACCACCTATTGGATTATTGACCTCTCTAAATGTGTCTTCCTCTTCCAGGCTTCAAGGGGAGTTCTCTTCAATCAGCACTGTGGGATTCAGAAAAGAGCTTTGTACTTTCTTAATGGAAACCATCGGTGACATTAGTGGCTTCAAGCATGCGTTTCCTCTGCCTCCTTCTTTCTGGATGGAAGAGTCCAAGCCTTCCAATCTATCTTCAGAGGGTAGATCCCCAGCCTCCTGAGCATCTCAATTCTGTTCTCTAGACAACCACACTGAACTGGGGGTATAGAATTCAGAGGTAGTTTAAGTGGTTTCTCCCAGCTTTATGTTTTTTCCGCCATACTTTTTTTCCTAAGTAAAACTTTAGTTCTAATTATGGAATAATTTGAGTGGCTCTTTTTCATTTCTCCCCAAACCCTTGATTTCTCCTTGAATCTCTTTTGTGTCTGTCAGTCGGTTGACATTTCCTGAGCATCCAAGTCTGTGCTTTGTAAATTTTGCCAGTTTCTCAGAATTGTCTTACTTTTCAGAACTTTCTCTTTATTTTATCCTTTTACAGTTCCTGTCTCTCCTCACTTGGTAAATACATCATCCAACCCCTCCTTTCCCTCCTACTATTTCCTGAAGGAATTAATGAATATCTATATACTCCCTTTGTTAGTCTTCCATCCTCATACCTACTCCTCACCCCTGCCACAGCTACATATTTCTCGAAGTAAATTGGATTACTCACTGCATCCAATTGTCATTGACAGACATTCAAGTTCATATCCCCTCAAGCCTGTTTTAATTTATTAGCTTGAATTTTAACTTTTAGGCTTCTATTTGACAAAGAACATATTTAAATCCTTATTGATGATGATAATCCTAATAATAACTCCCACTTAAAGCATATTTCTTTCATGAAGCACGTGCATTTTCTAAATAAAAGAAAAGGCATTAATCCTCTTAACCCTCTAGTGAGCCAATGAAAAAGTATAATTATTCCCATTTTGCATATGAAATCACTGAGGTAAAACAACGCATATTTCCCCAGTGGCAAAATACAGCAGGAAGGAAATGAATGCCCGACTCCCAGTTATCTGTTAAGCTATGAAGAAAAAATTTCTTAAACTCAAGAAAATTCAGATAACCCTTTGTGCCAATGACTTACCATTGCCTCTCTGAAATGATTATAGTGAATATTTATTCAAGAAATTCTGAGACAGCTCATGTATGTCATGCTACCCTGAGGAGGAAATGTCAAATGACTGGGAATAAAAGAAATGCCATGAAGAACATGAACCACAGAGACGATTAATACGGAGTTTATCCATTGAGATATAAAATTTAAATGGAAATCTTTGACTTAATGCAAGACGAAGATGAAGAATCCCTGGAGAGACTTCTAAGACCTGAAATAGTGTCTTTTCAGAGTTTAGTGACCTGATTGAGCTTCTTTCACCCTCCTTGTCCTCATAGAATGCTGCCCCTGCCTTGGGAGGCTATGTCACAACAGCATACATGTTTTTAAAATCACTCTTAATTTCTTTCATACAGGATATTTGGGGGGTGGGGAGGCATTGGTAATGATTTTTCTTTTTCTTTTTCTTTTCTTTTTTTTTTTTTTTTGAGACAGTCTTGCTCTGTCACCCAGACTGGAGTGTGGTGGCACAATCTTGGCTCAGTGCAACCTCCACTTCCTGGATTCAACTAATTCTCCTACCTCAGCCTCCCAAGTAGCTGGGATTGCCACCATGCCTGAATAATTTTTGTTTTTTTATTAGAGATGGAGTTTCACCACTTTGGCCAGGCTGGTCTCAACCTCCCGACCTCAAGTGATCCACTCGCCTCCCAAAGTGCTGGGATTACAGGCATGAGCCATCACACTCAGCCGATTTTTCAATAAGATTTGTGACATCACAGGTACAATAAGTGTAGAATTGGTGGAGTGAGGAAAAAAAGGAAAAAAAAACACAAATTGAAATGTTAGCCTTAAACAGTTTTTGATATAGTCTATGGCTATTACAACACTTAATTTATAAGCAAAAAGCCTATAGAAAAATCTCTTGATTCAGGCCAAATTGACGATTGATTTCTATGTCTTGATTGCTGGATCAACTTAATGACAATAAGTACGCTTTTTGTCTGTTTGTTTTTGCACGAACCAGTTCATTCTCTGCCTGTTAAGGTAACTGGTTCAATTCAACTATCCAGATACCTGGTCATAGCATCTGATTTGCTTATGGTGTCTGCTGATTAAGTGGCCATCCACAGCAGTAGTTTGTCTCTGTTGTAATTCTTATTTCTCATATTTATTATTATTATTCACTCTTGTATATCAGTGGAGTACTTGAAGTCTTATTTTTTTCTCAATTCCAGGAGAAATTCACCCCACCTTTAACTTTCTCTCTAGTACTACTCTTGAAACCATAACCATAGTCAATCTTTGCCAAGGAAAAAAGAGAATTTTGAGGGGAGTCTTCCTTCCATGTTGCACACATTTCTTGCATAAATCAAAATGTAATTCTCCTGAGTTCTTGTCAGTCTACTTATGAGGATCCATTAATAAAAACTCAGATAGTCAAGAAAACATAATTTTGCTGGACCTGTCTTAAAAACTATGATATTCTATAATAAATTCCAGAAAGCTAGATAAGGAGACAAAATTTTTAGGTCAAAAGATATGCCTGGGTTTGGAGGTTTGGGAGTGTAATATAGCCATCAGAGATTCTTTTGAATCTCTAAAGCTTCACGTGAACAAAAAGAGTCTTAAACAGATCAAATTGATTCCATTTCCTGACTCCTTACCCTATTCTGAAAACTCTTAAAAAATTATTTGGTCCTAATAGCTACTCTGAGTACCATAATACCCTTAGGGATATTAATAAGAGTCTTCTCTAGGACTGGATTGGTTGGGATGATGGAAGGAAAAAGAGCCATGCTTACTGTGCATACTCATACTATGCAAACATGTACATCTCTGTTGCAAAGAAAGGATGAAAAATAAGAGGAAATTGGAGAATTGTTTTTTGTGTCTATGACAGGGTACCATTTCATTACTTTTATATTGAGATATCATCTGACCTCCATCCCAAATGTAGGAGCTCATAGCTTTTTGCTATAAGCATAGAAAACCATTAGTGCTGACAGGCTGATCATATTCTCAAAAGGTCAAGATCTGCTGTAAGAGTGCTTTTTCTTCATCATTTGTCATTTTTGTAGGGTCTTTTTAACTTCGGTGTCAACATATGTGTTCTTCATATCTAGGTTGACATCCTGACTTCAAAAGCGTGTTTTATGCCTTTTACTTCAAATGCATGTAATAAAATAACCTATTTTTAATAATTAAAAATAATTTTATGAAGAGAAATACCTGTAATGCTGAGAATGCATCAATATATGATGAATAGAGAACAGTCACTCACCATATTTCCCTCTTCTGAGTTGTCAGTGGTTTTAACAGACAGAGAGAGGATTTAGTTACGTTGCTTAAAAAGTAGCACAGTCAGCCTGGCGCGGTGGCTCATGCTTGTAACCCCAGCACTTTGGGTGGCCAAGGTGGGTGGATCACGAGGTCAGGGGATTGAGACCATTCTGGCCAACATGGTGAAACCTCATCTCTAGTAAAATACAAAACACTAGCCAGGCGTGGTAGCATGCACCTGTAGGCCCAGCTATTCAGGAGGCTGAGGCAGGAGAATCACTTGAACCTGGGAGGTAGAGGTTGCAGTGAGCCAAGACTGGGCCACTGCACTCCAGCCTGGCGACAGAGCGAGACTCCAACTCAAAAAAAAAAAAAAAAAGAAATAACACAATCAATTGACAGGTATTTACAAAGAATTTATGGTAGGTATAATACTGCTAGAAACAAATAAAGATATAACAAAAATATATTTTTTTCTTTTCCTTTCTCTTTAGTAATCTCAGTCTCCAGTGGCAGAAGTGTCTCTGTCATCCTCTTCCTGATCTTTCAATTTCTTATCCTATTTTCCCCAAAATCAATCATTATGTCAAATGACCACAGCTTAATCCATATGAGGCTCTTCTTAGCCAAAGATAAACACTTCACTTCTCCCTCAACACCTGCACACATTGAATCTCCTGTTTTCCCCCACCATGGTGTAAATTTCAAGTTACTCAACACTATCAATGCCCACTTCCCTAGCTCATTCACTACTGACCCAGGCCAGGCCTCTGTCCTTTTATAAATACATTCACCTCCATAACCAGTAAGTTCCATGAGCTATTTCAGTCACTTTCACCACTGCCCCCTAGACTCTGTCGAGCACATAGAGCTCCCAATCAGTGAATTCTATATCAGCATTCTTCAAAAAGAGAACTCTTGGTGATACATAATGATTTTCGATTTTCCAAGGGATATACACCCAAATACATTTTTAAGAGAATCATTTTCTAGATTCTCCTCTTCCGCATATGTTCTTTTACAAAGTTGATCTGTCTGACAATGGTTTTAGATGACAGGCATCATGACGGTTTCCCCCACCTCACCCTCTCCTATTTTACATTTGTTCTTTTCTCCTCTATATAGACACACAAACATACACATACATATATACATAAGTACTTAGGTAAATAAAAAGTAAACAAACTCTCTCATTCCAAATTTTACTATATCTTAATGACTTGAAATATTGAAAACCTCAGGGTCCCAAAGAAAAAAATTTAAACATGAGTACTAATGGCTTCTTTAATGAAAATTTCATAAATCATTCCTAGGCTTATGTTTTTTTGCTAGTTTTTATATTATACACATTTCTGCTAAGAGCAAAGTGTGGTGTAGAATTAGGGGATTTTGGCCTCTGTGGGTATGTAATGGATGTACACGCTGCACACAGTGAAGCAGAGGGAGTGATAATGAGTTTAAGAATCTCATGTCTCCCATCACTCTACTATTTATAAACAGTGTATCTCTGTTAAAGGAGAACCTAAGAAAATAAAGCATAGAGTGTCTGGGTAAGAAATTTTGACAGCAGCAGAACTTTATTTTATTTAGACAATAACTCCTGGGAAGGCTCTGGGATCTGTCTACTCTAAAGTGACATTAAGAAGTGAGATATCAGGGAGTGTGTCTTAACACATTTACATGAATTGATAAATGCTCAGATTTGTCTGAGAGAAAGTAAGTCTAACTTACCTAAATGGTTTGATAGTGAAAACTGGCTTTGCCTATTGGTTATATGACAGATGTGTTCCATAATTTGAATGCTTTAATCTGTCATGCCAAAGATTTGAGGAGAAAACATTTAAAGCAAATGATATAATAAATGCAATTTACCAAAAGTTTGCTACATTGCAAAGGTATAGAAATTAACAATGTTTCAATGTTCCCAAAAGTTTCCTAATATATCAGTTGTTTTTAAAAACCTCGTCCAAATGAAAAAGAAACCATTACAATAATAGTCAATTGAAATTAATAGTCTTAGTGAAACCTCTTCCTTAAGCTCACCAGAAATTCAGAAACTAAATAAATATAAAGGCTATTCTGCAAATTCTTTTATAATTCTTTGCTCTCAACAAAACGAAGAATAGATCATGATGAAAGAGTATTAAACATATTTTTTAGTGACACATTACTGTGGATTTCAGTTTCTACCTCAAAAATGAATTCAAATAATTGTGAGATATTGTTGTTAAAAATAACAAATCCCTTCCATTCCTATACAAGGTTTCCAGTCCATTCCATTCCCAGATTCACAGACTAGGAATAGAATTGATACTGAACCCTCCTTTATTCCAACTATGCATCCCCAAGAAAAGGCCTATCCAGCTAATTTAAAAATGCATTTCTAAAAATCTCATGTTCAAGAATTTCTTGTCAAAATTTATAATACATTTCTATATATCCAATTGTGTACTAATAAAAATCTTAAGGAAGCTCACTCTTCAAGAAAAGTTTTTTAAGATCTAGAACATTCTGGTCACAAAGTAATTGATCAAATTTTTTATTTCAATTAAGATAAAATTCTCTTAGAAAAATGAAATTGAAACATAGGCTCAAGCAGCAAAAGCTATAGAAAAATGTTATTAAAGAGGATCTTGTTTATAATTTTTATTTACTTTTTATCAAAGTATAGCATCTAGTCAGCATATATTCAGAAAATTCTAAAAATCTTAAGTGTATCTCAATAAATTTTCACAAAGTAAACATGGAAAATACATGACATGTTCACAAACTGAAGCTGTAAAACAGTATCCAGATTATAAACATTACTAGGACCCCAAAAACACTTGGTGTTTCCTCTTAGTCATTATCCTCCAAAGGTAATCACTATCCTTATTTCTAATGTTCAATGATAAGGTGTGCCTGTTTTTGATCTTTATATAAATGGAATCATATAGTATGTGTTTTTTTTGTCTTCTTTCACTCAACATTATGTTTGTCAAGTTCATCCATAGTCATATACTGCATAAATGCATTGTGATGAGTATAAAATATTTATTTTAAAATACTAACTTTACAGTATGTGAGAAACTACAGATTTGAATCTATTTAGACATGTAAAGAAAAATTTGGATATCATCTTGAAATTATGCAAGATTATTTATTTAATGCCCTTGGGCCTCAATTTTGTCATATGTAAAATAAGTTTAAAAGACTTTTTCTTCAGAGTTGAAATATTCCTTTTTCACTGCATCCATGCCAAAATCTATTTTTCTTTTTTTATTTATTGATTATGGCCATTCTTGCAGGGGTAAGGTGGTATCGTATTGTGGTTTTGATTAGCATTTCCCTGATCATTGGTGATGCTGAGCATTTTTTCATGTTTGTTGGCCATTTGTATATCTTCTTTTGAGAATTGTCTATTCATGTCCTTAGCCTACTTTTTGATTGGATTGTTTGGTTTTTCTTGCTAATTTGTTTGAATTTTTTTGAAGATTCTGGACATTAGTCCTTTGTCTGATGCATTGATTATGAAGAGTTTCTCCCACTCTGTGGGTTGTCTGTTTACTCTGTTGACCCTTCCTTTTGCCCTGCAAAAACTCAACCACTGTGGAAAACAGTGTGGAGGTTCCTTAAAGAACTAAAAGTTGAACTACCATTTGATCCACGGATCCCTCTACTGGGTATATAACCCAGAGCAAAAGAAGTCATTATACAAATAAGATATTTGATACTTGCACACACATGTTTACAGCAGCACAGTTCACATTTGCAAAAGTGTGGAATCAACCCAAATGTCCACCAATCAACAAGTGGATAAAGAAACTGTGATATATATATATATATATATATATATATATATATATATATATATATATATATATGGGGTATTACTCAGCCATAAAAATGAATGAATGAATGGCATTTTCAGCAGCAGCCTGGATGGGATTGGAAACTACTATTCTAAGTGAAGTAACTCAGTAATGGAAAACCAAACATTGTATGTTCTCACTCATAAGTGGGAGCTTAGCTATGAGGATGTGAAGACATAAGAATGACACAGTGAACTCTGGGGACTCAGGAGGAAAGGGTGTGAAGGGCATGAGGGATACAAGATTGCATGTTGGGTTAAGAGTATACTGCTCAGGTGATAGGTGCCCTAAAATCTCATAGATCACCACTGAACAACTTACTCATGTAACCAAATACCACCTGTTTCCCAAAAACCTATGAAAATTTAAAAGTTTAAAAATAAACAAACAGAGTTGCTGGAGGTCATACATGAAAAGTGCTTGCCACATCTCCTGACACATATATAAATAGCAGCTGTTGTTGCCTTCCAACTCTTTATCCCAACTTTAATAATATTCCCCCCAAATTATTTCTCCACACTGACCCCAAGTATTATAACTAAAACTCATAAGTGAATATGCTCCTTTCATATGTAGATTAACCTTGTTCTAGCTTTTTCTAACTTGGAGTATGTGGTCTAAGCACTCCTGTATGACTTGTACTGACAACCTATACAAGACCCATGCCTAACTCCTCTGTAACTTAGGGTTGCCAATACCACTTTCAACAGATGGATGAAAAGATTAATTGAAAAATAATAAAAGAAAAAAAAGAAAAACTTAATCTATGTATATAAAGTACTTATTCTGAAGCAGGTGCATAACAAATGGTAGCTATTTAGAAAAGAAGGAATTAAAAAAGGAAGAGAGAAAGCAGGGAAGAGAGAAAGGAAAGGAAAAAGGATAGTAAGGTTATTGAATAATCTGATGTCAGTGTTAGAAGACCTACCTTACTCTAATGGTCTTGATACCCAATTCACAGCCCACTTGGATAGAAATAGCATAAGTAAAATTAATACAATACATGATTTTATCCCATTTTTTAGATGAGAAAACTTCAGTTCTTAGAGATTAAATGATTTGCTCAAGGATTTATAGGGAATTCCTGGCAGAGTCAGTATTCTCATGTGACTCTGCCTGGTTTCACAGCCATATTTTTTTGCTCCATTCCACTGCCTCTCTGAAATATTCCAATTTTAATGTGTTGTCTCAAATATGTTCCACTCCTAGGAAGAGATCATTTTCTCTCTGAGCCTCAGGGTCTAGCCTCTAAATTTGAGTTAATAATAATCATTGACTTTTAAATGAGTTACTATATGTAAAGTGCCAGAGTAGCACTCAATAATGGTTATTTTGTTGTTGTTTTAAACAATCAATTTGTCATATTTAAATAGAAAATCAATGTATAAGCCTTTGGCCTACATAGAACAGATATCTCAGGGGAGCATTATATCCTTTTTGCTTAAGGTAAATACCAACATTTGGATATACCCTTAGCTCTTTTCCTAATCCTTACCATAGGTCTTTAATATTCCTGTGAACTCAAGCCCCAATAACATGTGCTAAATAAATAGTAATTCAAAAATTAGTTATTAAAATTTCTTCCCTTAAAAAGCTTGCAACAACCTGTGAAGTTAGTACACATCTTAGAAAAAAATAATTAACTATGTTTTATGTGGTACAACTCATTAAATAAATTAGCCATTATATCTTATTTTTAAAAATTCAGATTCTCTCTTTAGTTCTTAAAGGTGCTATGAAGTTCAGTTTAAAATATGAATATTTTCCGTTAGTGTTATTTTAGTAGTAATACTAATATGTGTAATTTTATGGCATTCCAGTTTAAAATGTGTTTTTACAGTTATTGCATGTCATTTTTTCTCATATGAATATGTATTTGACAAGGCATATTGCAAATATAAAAATCAGTTACATTCATGGCGAGGTGAAAATGAACGGCTCATTTTGAAGAATAAATAATTTTTATCTGTATAATATGGGGGGGCTTACCAGAATAGATTTAATATTGTTCAATAGAAATTAATTGACTATTTATTATTGCCATACTGAATTAGGCAAATCTCACAAAGATATTAAACATAGTCCCTGCCTTTTGGCAGGATTCAGCCCATAGGGGAGACACCTTCAGACTGGGATAAATTTCTCAATAATAGATTCTTCAAGCAGGCTTAGCTCTTAATATACTTTGTAGCTAAACATTTATTTATGTTATCATCTGATAACTGTCTCTCAAATTGGCAAAGCTCTATGAGAGCAGCATCTATTTCTGGTTTTGCTCAGCATTAAACTCCCAGTGCCTCACAAAATTCAGTTCACATATTAGGGATTCGATAAATTTGCTTATTTGTTCATTCTTCAAGTATCTATTGTGAGCACCTATAGTATTCTAAGTGTTTGAGATGTATGAGTGAAGAAAACAAGAATCCCTTGTGAAAGGTGACATACAATAAATATATTGCTCTATCTAAGAAAGGAAAGAAAAGTAATAAGAATTTAAAATAAAAGCATAATGTAGTATGTTAGAAGAACATAATCGGTTTTTTTTAAATAAAGAATGAAGGCAGGGTAAGGAAAGCTGGGAGTGCTGATGGGGGTGGGGCAAGTTGCCATTCAAATAAGAGTGATGATACTGGGCATTACAAAAATGTCACATCAGAAAGAGATTCAATGGGAGCAGTTAGCCTGCAGACATCTTGAGAAAGAACATGGCAAACTGGAGAAACTGCACTGTTAAGGCTTTATGGAAAAATAACACCGGCGTATTCCAGGAACTGGACAAAGGGCACCGTGGTATAGGGAAAATGCAGGCAGAGTAATAAGGAGTGACTATGCAGAAGTTACTGGAATTGGGAACCGGAACACATAGGTCTTGTTGGTGGTTATAAGGACCTTGGATTTCATTCTGTGTATAACCTAAAGCTATTGCAGGACTTTGAGCAGCAGAGTTATATTACTTGACTTAATTTTACAAGAAACATCTGGTTACTGTGTTGAGAACACTTTAAAGGGGATCAAGAGTAAAAGCAGAGAAAAAGATAAAAAAGCTATGCCACGTGAGATATGAGAATGAGAAATTGTGATGATGATGGTGGCTTGGGCCAGCAGATGAGTAGTGGCATTGGAGAGAATTGGTTCAGATTCTGGATTACACATACACACATATACGAATCAATTTATTATTAAAAAGGGAACACACATATAAACACCACTCATGTCAATGAAGAAAATATTCTCAGCACCTCAGAAGGCCACTCACGTCCCTGCCAAATCACTTTTCCCCAAAGGTAACAACTATCCTCACTTTTAACACCATTCACCTATTTTCAATCTTTATATAAATGGAATAAACAATATATATCCTTTTGTGTCTTCTAACTTTTGAAATTGATTGCATGTAACTAAAGTTCATTTATGTTTGAGTATAGTGTTTAAGTGTATAAATATGTATAAATTATTTATCCATCTTACTGTTGTCAAACATGGGTTGTTCCCAGTCTGTGCCCTATAAATAATACTACCATAAACATTCTTATATATGTATTTTTATGTCAAATTTCCATTGATAATATTCCTGAAAGTGGAAATATTAGTTAATAAGTTATGGATATGTACAACTTTCATAGATAAAGTTCAGCAATTTCCCAAGGTGAGTTTCATCAACTGAGATTTCTTTTTTTTTTAACTTTTTACAAAAATTATTATACTTTAAGTAGTTCTAATATACTTGTGCAGAACATGCACATTTGTTACATAGGTATACATGTGCCCTGGTGGTTTGCTGCACCCATCAACCCATCATCTACATTAGGTATTTCTCCTAATGTTATCCCTCCCCTAGCCCCCTGCCCTCTGATAGGCCTCAGTGTGTGATGTTCCTCTCCCTGGATCCACTTGTTCTCATTGTTCAACTCCCATTTATGAGTGAGAACATGTGGTGTTTCGTTTTCTGTTCTTGCGTTAGTTTGCTGAGAATGATGGTTTCCAGATTCACCCATATCCCTGCAAAGGACAAGAACTCATCCTTTTTGATGACTGCATATTATTTCATGGTGCATATGTGCCATATTTTCTTTATCCAGTCTATCATTGATGGGTATTTGAGTTAGTTCCAAGTCTTTTGCTATTGTGAACAGTGCTGCAATAAACCTATGTGTGCATGTGTCTTTATGGTAGAATAATTTATAATCCTTTAGGTATATACCCAGTAACGGGATTGGTGGGTCAAATGGTATTTCTGGTTCTAAGTCCTTGAGGAATCTCCACACTGTCTTCCACAATGATTGAATTAATTTACACTCCCACCAACAATGTAAAAGCATTCCTATTTCTCAACATACTCTCCAGCAGCTCCTGTTTCCTGACTTTTAAGTGATCTCCATTCTAAGTGGCATGAGATGATATCTTATTGTGGTTTTCATTGGCATCTCTCTAATGATGAGTGATGATGAGCTTTTTTTTGTATGTTTGTTGGCTGCGTAAATGCCTTCTTTTGAGAAGCGTCTGCTCATATCCTTTGCCCACTTTTTCATGGGGTTGTTTCTTGTAAATTTATTTAAATTCTTTGTAGATTCTGAATATTAAGCCTTTGTCAAATAGATAGATTGCAAAAATTTTCTCCCATTCTGTAGGTTGCCTGTTCACTCTGATGATAGTTTCTTTTGCTGTGCAGAAGCTCTATAGCTTAATTAGATCTCATCTGTCAATTTTCGCTTTTGTTGCCATTGCTTTTAGTGTTTTAGTCATGAAGTCCTCACCCACGTCTATGTCCTGAATTGTATTGTGTAGATTTTCTTCCAGGGTTTTTAATGTTTTAGGTCTATGTTTAAGTCTTTAATCCAACTCCAGTTAATTTTTGTATAAGGTGTAAGGAGAGGATCCAGTTTCAGCTTTCTGCATATCGCTAGCCAGTTTTCCCAACACCGTTTATTAAATAGGGAATCCTTTCCCCATTCCTTCTTTTTGTCCGATTTGTCAAATATAAGATGGTTGTAGACATGTAGTGTTATTTCTGGGGCCTCTGTTCTGTTCCATTGGTCTATATATCTGTTTTGGTACCAATATCATGCTGTTTTGATTACTGCAGCCTTGTAGTATAGTTTGAAGTTAGGTAGCCTAATGACTTCAGTTTTGTTCTTTTGGCTTAGGAGTGTCTTGGCTATACAGGCTCTTTTTTGGTTCCAAATTAAATTTAAAGTAGTTTTTTCTTCTTCTTTTTTTGTTTTTTTGTTTTTTGGAAATACAGTCTCACTCCGTTGCCAGGCACCAGGCTGGAGTGCAGTGAGCGATCTTGGCTCACTGCAACCTCCGCCTCCCAGGTTCAAGCAATTTTTCTGCCTCAGCCTCCCGAATAGCTGGAATTACAGGTGCATGCCACTATGCCCAGCTAATTTTTGTCTTTTTAATAGAGATGGGGTTTCACCATGTTGGCCAGGATGGTCTCGATCTCTTGAACTCATGATCCACCTGCCTAGGCCTCCCAAAGTGCAGGGATTGCAGGAGTGAGCCCAGCATTAAAGTAGTTTTTTCTTACTATGTGAAGGAAGTCAATGGTAGGTTGTTGGAAATAGCATTGAATCTATAAATTATTTTGGGAAATATGGCCATTTTCATAATATTGATTCTTCCTAACCATAAGCATGGAATGTTTTTCCATTTGTTTATGCCCTCTCTTATTTCCCTGAGAAGTGGTTTGTAGTTCTCCTTCACATCCCTTGTGGGTTGTATTCCTACGTATTTTATTCTGTTTGTAATGATTGTGAATGGGAGTTCACTCGTGATTTGGCTCTCTGCCTATTATTGGTATATAGGAATGCTTGTGATTTTTGCACATTGATTTTGTATCCTTAGACTTTGCTGAATTTGCTTATTAGCTTAAGGAGATTTGGGGCCGAGACTCTGGGGGTTTTCTAAATATATAATCATGTCATCTGCAAACAGAGACAATTTGACTTCTTCTCTTCCTATTTGAATACACTTTATTTATTTCTCTTGCCTGATTGCCCTGGCCAGAACTTCCAATACTATGTTGAATAGGAGTGGTGGGAGAAGGCAACCTTGTCTTGTGCCGGTTTACAAAGGGAATGCTTCCAGCTTTTGCCCATTCAGTATGATATTGGTTGTGGGTCTGTCATAAACAGCTTTTATTATTTTGAGATACATTCCATCAATACTTAGTTTCTTGAGAATTTTTAGCATGAAGGGGTGTTGAATTTTATCAAAGGCCATTTCTGCATCTATTGAGATAATCATGTGCTTTTTGTTGTTGGTTCTGTTTATGTGATGGATTACATTGATTGATTTGTGTATGTCAAGCCAGCTTTGGATCCCAGGGATGAAGCCAACTTGATCGTGGTGGATAAACTTTTTGATGTGCTGCTGGATTCTGTTTGCCAGTATTTTATTGAGAATTTTCAAATAGATGTTCATCAGGGATATTGGCCTGAAATTTTCTTTTTTTGTTGTGTCTCTGCCAGGTTTTGGTATCAGGATGATAATATTGGCCTCATAAATGAGTTAGGGAGGAGTCCCACTTTTTCTATTGTTTGGAATAGTTTCAGAAGGAATGGTACCAGCTCCTCTTTTTATCACTGGTAGAATTTGGCTGTGAATCTGTCTGGTCCTGGACTTTTTTGGTTGATAGGTTATTAATTACTGCCTCAGTTTCAGAACTTGTTATTGGTCTATTCAGGGATTTGACTTCTTCCTGATTTAGTCTTGGAAGGGTGTATATGTCCAGAAATTCATCCATTTCTTCTAGATTTTCTAGTTTATTTGCATAGAGGTGTTTATAGTATTCTCTGATGGTAGTTTGTGCTTCTGTGGAATCAGTTGTGGTATCTCCTTTATCATTTTTTATTGTATCTATTTGATTTTTCTCTCTTTTATTCTTTATTAGTCTGGCCAGTAGTCTATCTATTTTGTGAATCTTTTCAAAAACCCAGCACCTGGATTAATTGAGTTTTGAAGGGTCTTTCTTGTCTCTATCTCCTTCAGGTCTGCTCTGATCCTAGTTATTCCTGGTCTTCAGGTCGCTTTTGAATTTGTTTGCTCTTGCTTCTCTCGTTCTTTCAATTGTGATGTTAGGATGTTAATTTTAGATCTTCCCTGCCTTCTCTTGTGGACATTTAGAGCTATAAATTTCCATCTAAACACTGCTTTGGCCTTGTCCCAGAGATTCTGGTATGTGGTGTCTTTGTTCTCATTGGTTTCAAATAATTTTTCATTTCTGCCTTAATTTTGTTATTTACTCAGTAGTCATTCAGGAGCAGGTTGTTCAGTTTCTATGTAGTTATGTGGCTTTGAGTGAGTTTCTTAATCCTGAGTTTTAATTTGATTGCACCATGATATGAGAGACTGTTTCTTATGATTTCTGTGCTTTTATGTTTGCTGCAAAGTGTTTTACTTCCAGTTATGTGGTCGATTTTAGAATAAGTGCAATGTGGTACTGAGAAGAATGTATATTCTGTCAATTTAGGGTGGAGAGTTCTGCAGATGTCTATTAGGTCCGCTTGGTCCAGAGCTGAGTTCAAGTCCTAAATATTCTTGTTAATTTGCTGTCTCCTTGATCTGTCTAATGTGGATAGTGGGGTGTTAAATTCTACCAGTATTATTGTATGGGAGTCTAGGTCTCTTTTTAGGTCTCTAAGAACTTGCTTTATGAATCTTGGTGCTCCTGTATTGGGTGCATATGTATTTAGAATAGTTAGCTCTTCTTGTTGCATTGATCTCTTTACCATTATATAATGCCCCCCTTTTTTTTCTGGATCTTGGTTGATTTAAAGTCTGTTTTATCAGATACTAGGATTGCAATTCCTGCTTTTTTGTTTGTTTCTTTGTTTTTTGGCTTTCCATTTGCTTGGTAAATATTCCTCAATCCCTTTATTCTGAGCCTATTTGTGTCTTTGCACATGAGACAGATCTCCTGAATACAGCACACCAATGGGTCTTGACTCTATCCAATTTGCCAGTCTATGCCTTTTAATTGGGGCATGTAGCCCATTTACTTTTAAGGTTAACATTGTTATGTGTGAATTTGATCCTGTCATTACAATGCTAGCTGGTTATTTTGCCCATTAGTTGATGCAGTTAGTGCTGATGATCCCTACAATTTGGTGTGTTTTTGCAGTGGTTGGTACCAGTTGTTCCTTTCCATGTTTAGTGTTTTCTTCAGTGCTTTCTTGTAAGGCAGATTTGGTGGTGACAAAAATCTCTCCGCATTTGCTTGTCTATAAAAGATTTTATTTCTCCTTTGCTTATGAAGCTTAGTTTGGCTGGATATGAAATTCTCGGTTGAAAAATTCTTTTCCTTAAGAATATTGAATATTGGCCCCCACTCTCTTCTGGCTTGTAGAATTTCTGCAGAGAGATCCACTATTAGTCTTATGGGTTTCCTTTTGTGGGTAAGCCAACCTTTCTCTCTGATTACCCTTAACATTTTTTCTTTCATTAAAACTGTGGTGAATCTGGCAATTACGTGTCTTGGGGTTGCTCTTCTTGAGCAGTATCTTTGTGATATTCTCTGTATTTCCTAAATTTGAATGTTGGCCTCTCTTGGTAGGTTGGGGAAGTTCTCCTGGATAATATCCTGAAATGTGTTTTCTAACTTGGTTCCATTCTACTTGTCACTTTCAGATACATCAATCAAAAGTAGATTTGGTCTTTTCACATAGTCTCATATTTCTTGGAGGCTTTGTTCATTTCTTTCCATTCTTTTTCCTCTAATCTTAACACTTTACTTCATTAAATTAATCTTCAATCTCTGATATTCTTTCTTCTGCTTGATTGATTTGGCTATTGATACTCGTGTATGCTTCACGAAATTCTCGTGCTGTGTTTTTCAGCTTCATCAGATCATTTATGTTCTTCTCTAAACTGGTTATTTGTTTAGCAATTCCTCTAACCTTTCTTCAAGGTTCTTATCTTTCTAGCATTAGGCTAGAACATGCTCCTTTAGCTCAGAGGAGTTTGTTATTACCCACTTTCTGAAGCCTACTTCTGTCAATTCATCAAACTTATTCTCTGTCCACCTCTCCTCCCTTGCTGGTGAGGAATTGTGTTCCTTTGAAGGAGAAGAGATGTTCTGGTTTTTGGAATTTTCAGGCTTTTTGTACTGGTTTTTCCCCATCTTTGTGCATTTATCTACCTTTGGCCTTTGATGTTGGTGAGTTTCAGATGGAGTTTCTGTGTGGCTATCCTTTTGGTTAATGTTGATGCTCTTCCTTTCTGTTTGTTAGTTTTCCTTCTAACAGTGAGGTTCATCTGCTGTAGGCCTACTGGAGTTTGCTAGAGGTCCACTCCAGACACTGTTTGCCTGTGTAACTGGTGGAGGCAAAGATTGCTGCCTATTCCTTTCTCTGGAAGCTTCTCCCAGAGAGGTACCCATGAGATGCCAGCCAGAGATCTCCTGTATGAGGTGTCTGTCAACCCCTGCTGGGAGGTGTCTCCCAGTCAGGTGGCATGGGAGTCAGGGATCCACTGGAGGAGACAGTCTGTCCCTTACCAGAGCTCAAGTGCTGTTCTGGTAGATTCACTGCTCTCTTCAGAGCCAGCAGGCAGAAATGTTTAAGTCTGCTGAAGCTGCACCCACAGCCACCCCTTCCCCAAGGTGCTCTGTCCCAAAAAGATGGGAGTTTGATCAACAAGACCATGACTGGGGCTGCTGCCATTTTTTTTTTTTTAGAGATGCCCTGCCCAGAGAGCTCAACTTAAACTTCTATGAGCAGGGTATAAAGTGTTCCTACTGCTCTGCATCAGACTTTTTAAATTGTAGGCATTTTGTTGAATGTGTAGTAGCATCTCAGAGTGGATTTAATTTACATTTCCCTGGTGACTCAAAAAGCTGAGCTCCTTTTCAGATGTTTTTTGACCGTTTGAAGATCCTCTTTTGTGAGATGCCTTTTCAGGGGTCTGCTCTGCTATTGAACTATCTATGGCTTTTTCTTACCGATTTCTAGAAATTCTTTCTACATTTTGGGAACAAGACCTTTGTCAACTGCATGCATTGCAAATATCTTCTATTGTGTGGTCTGCCTTTTCTCTTTCTTCATAGTGTCTTCTGATAATTAGAACTTCTTCATTTTAATGTAGTCCAACCTTCTAACATTTTCTTTATTGCTAGTGCTTTTTGTTGAGAAATCTTTCCTTATGACAGGATTATAAAGATCTTCTTTTTATGTTATGTTCTAGAAATTGTTTTTGTTTACTATTTATATTTAGATTTACTATCCAGCATGTAGCATGTTAGAGGAACATACTACAAGAAGAACATATCCAATAGACTTAATTATTCATTATGATGTAAATTAGAGGTCAACTTTCATTTTTTTCCCCTATGGATATTTAGTTAACCCAGCACTATCTATCAATTATTCCATCTCTTTTTCATACTGTAACCTTTGTGACAAATTTAGCATTCATGATTGTGTATGTCTGGTTTTAGATCCTTTATTCTGTTCTATTGATCTACCATCAACTATTTTGACTTTTAAGCCAAATATTTAATCCATGGGAATTCCATGTTTTTCTTCTGCTTTAAGAGTATTTTGGATACTCTTAGCCCTTTGCATTGCCATATAAATTTTAGAATAAGTTTGCTAATTTACATAAAAAAACTGATGATATTTCTGTTGGGATTTCAATCTATAAATGAATTAGAGGAGAATTGACATCTGTATAATATTGCATCCCCCAGTCAATGAACATGGTATATATATTCATCAATTTATGTATTTAATTTATATCAAAATCCTTTACAAATTGAAGAAGACTTACATATGCTTTATTTAATTTATAGCTACATTAGTCCTATTTCATGCTGCTGAAAAAGACATACCTGAGACCAGACAATTTATAAATGAAAGAGGTTTAATTGGACTTACAGTTCTACATAGCTGGGAAAGTCTCGCAATTATGGTGGAAGGCAAGGAGGAGCAAGTCACATCTTACATAGATGACAGCAGGCAAAGAGAGAAAGCTTGTGCAGGGGAACTCCCCCTTATGATAATCATCAGATCTAATGAGATTTACTCACTATCACAAGAACAGCACAGGAAAGACCTGCCCCCATGATTCCATTACTTTCCACTGGGTCTCCCACCCCGCACAGCACATGGGAATTCAAGATGAGACTTGGATAGGAACACAGCCAAACCATCAATCCACTCCTGGCCCCTCCCCAATCTTATGGCCTCACATTTCAGAACTAATCATGTCTTCCAAAGTCTTACCTCATTTCAGCATTAACTCAAAAGTTCACAGTTCAAAATTTTATCTGAGACAAGGCAAGTCCCTTCTGCCTATGAGCCTATAAAATCAAAAGCAGTTAGTTACTTCCTAGATACAACGGGGATACAGGCATTAGATAAATACAGCCATTTCAAATGGGAGACATTGACCGAAACAAAGGGGCTACAGGACCCATGCAAGTCCAAAATCCAGTGGGGCGTCAAATCTTAAAGCTCCAAAATGATCTCCTTTGACTCCATGTCTCACATCCTGGTCACTCTGATGCAAGAGATGGGTTCCCATGGTTTTGAACATGTCCTCTCCTGTGGCTTTGCAGAGTATAGCTTTTCTCCTGACTTCTTTCACAGACTGGCATTGAGTGTCTGTGGCTTTTCCAGGTGCATGGTGTAAGCAATCAGTACGTCTCCCATTCTGGGGTCTGGAGGATGGTGGCCCTCTTCCCATAGCTTCATTAGGCAGTGCCCTCATAGAAACTCTGTGTGGGTGCTGTGATGCCACATTTCCCTTCCACACTGCCCTAGCAGAGGTTCTCCATGACAGCCCCACCCCAGTAGCAAACTTCGGCCTGGGAATCCAGGTGTTTCCACACATCCTCTGAAACCTAAGCAGAGGTTCCCAAACCCTGATTCTTGGCTTCTGTGCACTGGCATGCTCAGCACCACATGGAAGCTGCCAAGGCTTGAGGCTTCTACCCTCTGAGGCAGCAGCCTGAGCTGTATGTGACTTCTTTTAGTCACAGTTGGAGTGGCTGGGATGTAGGGTATCAAGTCCCTAGACTACACACAGCATGGGGACCCTGGACTTGGCCCATGAAACCACTTTCTCATTGGCTTCCAGGCCTGTGATGAGAGGGGCTGCCGTGAAGATCTCTAACATGCCCTGGAGACATTTTCCCCATTGTCTTGGGTATTAACATTTGGCTCCTCATTATTTATGCAAATTTCTGCAGTCAGCTTGAGTCTTCCTCATGAAATGGGACTTTTTTTCTTCTATCACATTGTCAGGCTGCAAATTTTCCAAACCTTTATGCTCTGCTTCCCTTATGAAACCGAATGCCTTTATCAGCACCCAAGTCACCTCTGGAATGCTTTGCTGCTTAGAAATTTCTTCCACCAGATATTCTAAATCATTTCTCTTAAGTTCAAAGTTCTGCAAATCTCTAGGGCAGGGGCAAAATGCTGCCAGTCTCTTTACTAAAACATAACAGTAGTCACCTTTGCGTTAGTTCCCAACAAGTTCCTCATCTCCATCTGAGACCACCTCAGCCTGGATTTCATCGTCCATATCATTGTCAGCATTTCAGTCAAAGTCATTCAACAAATCTCTAGGGAGTTCTAAACTTTCCCACATTTTTCCATCTTCTTCTTAGTCTTCAAACAGTTCCAACCTCTACCTGTTACCCAGTTCCAAAATCGTTTCCACATTTTTGGGTTATCTTTTCAGCAACACACCACTCTACTGGTACCAATTTCCGTATTAGTCCATTTTCACACTGCTGATAAAGACATACCTAAGACTGGGCAGTTTACAAAAGAAAGAGTTTTAATTTGACTTAGAGTTACACATGGCTGGGGAAGCCTCATAATCATGGTGGAAGTCACGAGGAGCAAGTCATGACTTACATAGCAGGCAAAGAGAGAGCTTGTGCAGAAAATCTCCCCCTTATAGTAACCATCAGATCTCGTGAGACTTACTATAATGAGAACAGCATGGAAAAAGACCTCCCCTCATGATTCAATTATCTCCCACAAGGTCCCTCCCACAACAAATGGGAATTCAAGATGTGATTTGGGTGGGGACACAGCCAAACCATATCAATAGTCAAGATGCTACTGTAAATAGTAATCTTTCCATTTTATTTTTTAACTTGTCCAACTATATAGAAATATATGAAAATTTTTATATGACCTTATACACAGAAACTTGCTAAATTAACTTATTAATTATAACATTCTGTCTGTAGATTGTTTTGCATTTTTGATGTATGCAATCATATTGTTAAAAATTAAATTTTCATTTCTTTCAAATTCCTGTAGCTTTTATTTTTGATTTATGTTTATAATTTCAACTTTTATTTTAAATCAGAAGGCATATGTACACATTTGTTATATGAGTATATTATGTGATGCTGAGGTCTGGGGGTATGATTGATCGATCCCGTCATCCAGATAGGGAGCATAGTACTCAGTAGTTAATTTTTTCCCCCTGTATCTCTGCCAGATTTTGAGATCAGGGAGATGCTGGCTTCATAGAATGCACTAGGGAGGAGTCCAGCCTCTTCAATTTTTTGGAATAGTTTCAGTAGAATTGGTTTCAGCTTTTCTTTGTATGCCTGGTAGAATATGATTCCATCTGGTCTGGGCTATTTTTTTTTGTTTTTTGTTTTTCTAGTTTTTTGGTGGGGGTTGGTAGGTTTTTTATTACTGATTCAATTTCAGAACTCAATATTGGTCTATTCAGGGTTTCAATTCTGTATGATTCAGTCATGGAAATTTATATGCTGCCAAATTTATCTATTCTCTCTAGATTTTCTAGATAATATGCATAGAGTTATTCATAACACTCTCTGAGGATCCTTTAGATTTCTGTGGGGTTAGTTGCAGTGTCACCCTTGTTGTTTTCTGGTTTTGCTTATTTCATTCTCCTTTTTTTCTTTGTTAATTTAGCTAGTGGTCTATTGATCTTGTTTATTCTTTCCAAGAAGCAACTTTTGGGTTTGTTGATTTTTTTGTATGAATTTTTGGGTCTCAATTTCATTTGGCTCTACTCTGATTTTATTTATTTATTTTATTCTGTTAGTTTTGGGGTTAGTTTGTTCTTGTTTATTTAGTTCCACTAGGAGTAATGTTAGATTGTTAAGTGGAAATCTAACTTTTTGAAATAGGCATTTAGTTCTATAAACTTTCCTTTTAACGCTGTTTTTGCTGCATCCCAGAGATTTTGGTATGTTGTGTCTATGTATTTCATTATTTAATTTCTGCCCTAATTGCATTGTTTACCCAAAATCATACAGAAGCAAGTTGTTTAATTTCCATGTAATTTTTCAGTTTTGAGAGATCTCTCTGGTATTTATTTCTATTTTTATCCCACTGTGGTCTGGGAATAAGGTAGGTATGATTTTACTTTTTTTTATTTATTGAGATTTACTTTATGACTGAGCATGTAATTGATCTCAATGTGTGTTCCATGTCCAAACGTACTTACGTGGTTGATGAGTAGAATACTCTGTAGATGTCTATTAGCTCCAATTGGTCAAGTGTCGAATTGAAGTCCAGAATTTCTTTGTGATTTTCTGTCTTGATGATCTGTCTAATGCTGTCAGTGGGTTGCTGAAGTCGCCCAATATTATTGTGTGTCTGTCTAAGTTCTTTCATAGATCTAGAAGTATCTGTTTTATAAACCTGGGTGCTCCAATGTTGGAAGAATGTATATATAGGATAGTTGAGTTATCCTGTTGAATCAAACTCTTTATCATTAAGTAATTTCCTTTATTTTTTTAAATTGTTGTTGATTTAAAGTCTGTTTTATCTGATACATAAATAGTGACCCCTGCTCTTGTTTTCCATTTTCTTGATAGATCTTTCCAACTTTGATCCTACATGTGTCATTATGTGTCAGATGGTTCTCTTGAAGACAGCAGAGAAATAGGTCTTGTTTTTTTTTTTTTCAACTTGCTACTCTGTGCCTTTGAAATGAATTTAGACCATATACATTCAAGGTTAATATTGATATGTAAGGTTTTAATCATATTCAAGTTGTTAGTTGGTTGCTTTGTAGTTTCTATAGTCTAGTTGCTTTATAGGGTCTGCAGGCTATTTTCTTAAATCTTTTTTTATGGTGCCTGGTATTATTCATTTCTATGTTTAGATGTTCTTAAGGAGCTCTTCTAAGACTCACCTACTAGTAACAACTTCTCTTAGTGCTTACTTGTCTGGAAAAGATTTTATTTCTCCTTCACTTATGAAACTTAGTTTGGCAGGATATGAAATTCTTGGTTGAAATTTATATTCTTTAAGAATGCTGAAAATAGGCCCCAGAGTCTTCTGGCTTGTGGGGTTTCTGCTGAGAAGTCTGTTGTTAGAAGTCTTATAGGGTTCCCTTTGTATGTGATCTGATATTTTCTCTAGCTGCCTTTAAGATATTTTTCTTTAGTGTTGACATTGGATGGTCTGGTGACTAAATATGCCTTGGTGATGTTCATTTTGTATAGTATCATGCAGGTTTTCTGTGGATTTCTTGTATCTAGATGTCTTATTCTCTAGCAAGATTAGGGAATTTTTTTGAATTATTCCCTCAAATATGTTTACTAGGTTGCTTACTTTTTCTCCTTCTCTCTCAAGAATGCCAATAATTCAGAAGTTTGGTCACTGTATATAATCCCATATTTCTCAAATCTGTGTTTATTTTTTAAAATTGTTTTTTCTTATTTTTGTCTGACTGTGTTAGTTCTAAAGACTGGTATTCAAGTCCTAAAATATTTTATTCTGCTTTGTCTAATCTATAGATAAAGCTTTCAATTGAATTTTGAAATTCCTTAAGTGAGTTTTTCAATTCCAGAAGCTCTGAGTGATGTCCTTTTAAGATATTCATCTCTTCTTTTCTTTCCTGAATTGCTTTAGGAGTTTGTGTTGATTTTCAGTCTCGTCTTAGATCTCATTAAACTTCCTTGTAATCAATGCTTTGAATTTTTAATTTGTTATTTCTGAGTTTCCATTTGGATTAGGGATCTAATATGGTTTAGCTCTGTGTCCCCACCCAAATACCATGTTGAATTGTTATTACTAATGTTGGCAGTGGGTTCTGGTAGAAGCTGATTGGATCATAGGGCTGATTACTAATGGTTTAGCACTATCTCCTTAGTTCTGTCCTATGATAAAGTTCTCCTGAAATCTGCTTAAAAGTGTGTAGCACCTGCTCCACTTCCTCCTGCTCCCACTATGCAAGACAAGCTTGCTTCCCTTCCCCTTTCACACTGATTGTAAGTTTCCTGAAGCCTCCTCAGAAGCAGAAGCCTGTCCTGCTGAATCATGAGCTAATTAAACCTCTATTCTTTATAAATTACCCAGTTTCAGGTATTTCTTTATAGCATTGCAAAAACAGACTAATACAGAAAATTGCTACCTACTAAACCTCTATTCTTTATAAATTACCCAGTTTCAGGTACTTCTTTATAGCATTGCAAAAACAGACTAATACAGAAAATTGCTACCAGAGAAGTAGGATATTGCTATAAAGATATCTGAAAATATGGAAGCAACTTAGGAACTGAATAATGGGCGGAGGTTGGAACAGTTTGGAGGGCTCAGAAGAAGACAAAGGAGGTGAGGGAGAGTTTGGAACTTCCTAGAGTCTTGTTGAATGGTTGTGACCAAAATGCTGAGAGTAATATGGACAGTGAAGTCCAGGCTGAGGGAGTCTCAGTTGTAGATGAGGAACCTCTTAGGAACTGAAGTAAAAGTCACTCTTGCTGAGCTTTCCAAAGAGACTGGCAATATTGGGCCCCTGCTGTGAGAATTTAAACTTCAGAGAGATAATTTAGGGTAGCTGGCAGAAGAAATTTCTAAGCAGCAAAGTGTTCAAAATGTGGCCTGGCTGCTTCTAAAAGCCTATACTCATTTGCATAAGCAAA
The DNA here is from genome assembly GCA_963574635.1 of Cheracebus regulus. Lineage (NCBI taxonomy): Eukaryota > Metazoa > Chordata > Mammalia > Primates > Pitheciidae > Cheracebus > Cheracebus regulus. The sequence continues at coordinate 113,701 of CAUYQU010062569.1, read as the reverse complement.
TAAATAATCTGAAACTGGAACTTATATTTAAAAGGAAAGCAAAGCATGGAAGTTCAAAAACTTTGCAGCCTGGCCGTAAGGTAGAAAAGAAAATCCCATTTTCAAGGGAAGAATTCAATCCTGCTGCAGAAATTTGCATAAAAGGAGCCCAATATTAGCAGCCAAGACAACAGGGAAAATGCCTGGAAGGTATTTCAGGGGCAACCTTCCCCAACCGCCCCAAACCCTTCCTCCAGCACATGCCTAGAGGCTTAGGAGGGAAGAGTGGCTTCATGAGGAAGGCCCAGGCACAACTTCAGGACACTACACCCTATGTCCCAGACACTCTAGCTCCAGCTGTGGCTAAAATGGCCCCAGATACATTTCAGGCCACTGTTCAAGAGGGTGTAAGCCACAAGCCAAGGTTTCCATGTGATATTAAACCTTTGGGTGTGCAGAGGGCAATTGTTGAGGCTTAGGAGTCTCCATCTAGATTTCAGAGGATGTATAAAAATGCCTGGACATCCAGGCAGAACTCTGCCGAAGGGGCAGAGTCCTCATGGAGAACCTTTACTGGGAAAGTGAAGAGAGGAAATTGGAATTGAAGACCACACACAGAGTTCCCACTGGAGCACTGCCTAGTGTAGCTGTGAGGAGAGGGCTATCATCTTCCAGGCCATAGAATGGTTGATCCACTGGCAGCTTATATCATGTGCCTAGAAAAGCTGAAAGTGCTCAATGTCAGCCCATGAAAGCAGGTACAAAGGCTGTACCCTGTGGAGCCATGGGGCAGAGCTGCCCAAGGCCTTGGGAGTCCACCCCTTGCATTGGTGTGGCCTGGATGTGAGACATGGAGTCAAAGGAGATTATTTTGGAGCATTGAGATTTAATAACTTCTCTACTGGGTACTGGACTTGCATGGGGTCTGTAGCCCCTTTGTTTTGGCTGCTTTATGTCTTTTAGAAAGGGAATATTACCTGGTGCCTATTCTCTCCATTGCATCTCGTAAATAACTGATTTTTTTTTTTTTTCAGACTAATAGGTGAAAGGGACTTGAATCGTCTCACGTGAGACTGTGGACTGGCCTGTTGAGTTAATGTTGAAATGAGTTAAGACCTTGGGAACTGCTTATATGAGACTGCTTAGAAGGTATGGTTATATTTTGCAATGAGAGAAGAACATGAGATTTGAGAGAGACCGGGGTAGAATGACAGGGTTTGGTTCTGTGCTCTCACCCAAATCTCATTTTGAATTATAATCCCCAGTGTTGGAGATGGGGCCTGGTGAGAGGTGATTGGATTACCAGGGTGGTTTCTGATGGTTTGGCACCTTCCCCACAATGCTGTCTCATAATAGAGTTCTCCCAAGATCTGCTTGTTTGAAAGTGTGTAGCACCTCCTCCCTCTCTCTTCTTCCTGCTCCTGCTACTTAAGACATGCTTGTTTCTTCTTTACCTTTTGCCACGATTGTAAGTTTCCTGAGGCCTCCCTAGAAGCAGAAGCCTGTACAGCTTACAGAATCATGAGCTAGTTAAATCTCTTTTCTTTATAAATTACTCACTTTCAGGTATTTCTTACCTTATAGCAGTGTGAGAACAGACTAATACAGACCATTGCTGGAGATCTAGTAAGATCTTTTGGTGGTTCACTACATTCCGATTTTTTATGGTGTCAGAATTCTTTCTTGTGTTAGTTTCTTCTCCTCTGGGGATGCCAACATTTTTAATTTTTGTAATAATTTTCATGCAGGTAGAATTTTTTCTTTTTCACTCCCTATAATATTTGGCTATTTTTCTGTCCCTTTTTCTCCTTCCCTAGAGAGTGTGACATAGAGAATGCTGTGTTGTCTCTTTTGGCTTTTCTTCTACAGTACTACTCACTTCTTTTGGCAGATATTATATTTGGGGTGTGCAGTTTGACTCACAAGGTACCACATGGCACTTATGGGTGAGAGCCAGCTGTAGCCAAGGCAGCTGGGTATTTACTTGATCCTTGTTTAGTGGGAGAAACTCTTTATTACATCAGGCAATGGGCTGATCTGAGGAATGAACAATGAGCTCCCTGTTCAACCCCAGCTGAACAGGGGAACAAAATAGGCAGGGCCAAACCAGGCAGGCCCACTTACAGAACCTCCAGTGGCAGGCAAAAACATCAGCACCAAGGGAGAATTCCATGGGCAGTCACCAAGCATACAGAAGTATGCCTAGGTGTGGAGCTGGGGGACCTCCTCAGCCCCATTTTCTCTGCATGTGGAGTATGGATAGCCTAAACTCCTAACCTCGAAGAGTGGGTGCTCCAAATGCCTAGAAATCTGCCTGAGAATGGAGCATAGAAGGCCCTGCTACACTACAATTTCTGCAAAGGAAAAGTGGGGCAGCTCAGGCTGCTTATGTTGGTGAATGTTTGCTTCAGTTGCCTGAAGATCTACCTGAGTGTGGAGCAAAGAAGGCACAGCTGCACCACGATCTTGGCAAAGGAAGGATGGAGTGGTTTAGGTTGCTGATCCAGGCAAGCAGGTCCCCTGAATGCCTGTAGATCTGCCTGACCATAAAGCAGAGAGGGCCGTGCTGCACCACAATATGTGTGCAGGAAGAGTGGGGCAGCTCAGGCTGCTGACTCAGGTGAGAAGGTCCTCTGAGTGCCTGGAGATATGCCTGGCTATGGAATGGGAGAGAGCTCCCCTGCATCAGTATTTCTGCACAGGAAGTTTGAGGCTTCAGCCTACAAATCAGGCAAGTGGGTACTCTGAATGCCAGGAGATCTGCCAAGGCATGAAGTGGAGAGAGCTCCCCTGTACCATGATCTGTATCCAAGAAGGACAAGGCAGCTCAAGTCCAGGTAAGTGAGTGCTCTAAATGCCTCTAGATATGCTTGAAGGTGGAGCAGAGAGGGCCCACTCTACTACCATTTCAGGGGAGCAGATCAAGGCACCTAGCAATGGTACATGAAGACCTGTTCTAGGTCACCAAGCTGCCCTGGCTGCAAGTCTAGTTTCCCAAGAGAAACCACAGCTGTAGCAGCTCTCCTTCTACCCAAGGCCTGCAACATGGGAGAACATTATTTCCAGTGTCCACTGCAGAGCCACTTTCCACAATTCTGGCTATAGAATCTCCTACCTCACTCCAGAGCAAGCACTCCAGTCTCTGCCCTGAAACTAAAATGCCCGTGCAGCCAAGCTGCGCAGTAGCCCTAGAATTCCTGACTTTGTACACACCCATATTAAAAGTGGCATACTCTCAGCCGCAGGCCTGGGAAAGTGCCTGCAGCCTGTCCCTGTTCTGGGAAATGCCTTTAGCTTTCCTCCAGTGTCTTTCCCTCATAGAGTCTCTAAACGTGTCCCCAAGTTAGCTCCAGGGTTTGGGAGAAACCAAGTGCTCTCCGTTGGCCTGGGTTGCTTGGGTCCACAGTGGAAAGCTGAGTCACAAAGAGAGGTTCTTTGCCTCTCTTACGTACTGGGGCTTCACTTATTTTTATTTACCAGATGCCATCATGGGGCCTGTTTGCCCGCATTCTTCTCCCTAAGATCTGAAGTATCCTTCATGATTCCAGTGGAGTTCCATTTTCTTTCTTGAATTGAAGCCCACAGAGTCAAACCTTGTGCACTATCTTACTATTCATACTTCACCATCTTGGGGAAAAAGCTTTTAGTCTTTCTTGCCTACAAAACAATGTTTAATAGAAATAAGGTCTTTCTTTCTCATGTTTAGCTCAGAGGAAAGCTTTCAACATTTCTTCTCTAAGTATGATGTTTGCTGTAGGCTTTTCGTAGATATGCACCATAATCAGATTAAGGAACTCTTCTGCCCCATTCTTAATTTCCTAAGGTTTTTATTATGAATGGAAATTAAGTTTTATATAATTATATTTCTGTATCTACTTTTTTATTATGTTAATATTGTAAATTTAAAAAATTTCTTTGCAAATGGTAAATACTCTTGCATTTCTGGACTAAATTCCATTCGATCATGATATAATAGCCTTTTCATATATTGCTAGATTCAATTTATTAATCTTGTTTCAGAATGTTGGTATCTCTGTTTATGAATTAGATTAGCCTGATGTTTGCCTTAGGCTGACTTCTCATATTTTGCTTTTAAGGTTATGCTGGCCTCATAAACACATTGGAATGCAGTCACGCTTTTTTAAAAATTTTCTAGAAGACTTTGTATAAGATTGTCACTGGTGTGTGTGTGTTTGTGTATGTGTATAAACACAAAAAAATAATGGTTGATAGAATTTTCACATAAGACTCTCTGAATCATAAGTTTTTGTTTTGATGAAGGTTTAAAATGCTGATTCAATATAAAAGTTAGATGATGGGAAGAAAGAATAGCAGTCCAGCAATCCATTTTCTTTTTTTACTGGAAAGACATTTTGGTAGAAAGACAGATGACCTAATCAAGTAAACATGCTAATGATAGACCTCCTCAACACCAACTCAGTCTACTGCGTTAGGCACCCAGCGTATCTTTTCTGATAGACTGACCTACGGTGGGGAGAAATTTGTCATTTTCAAAATAATTTTTTCTTAATTGCATTAAGAATTAAACTTTGCTTTTTCAATTTTCTCTACTCTTATTGGCTTAATTATAAACATCTCCAAATCAGGCGTTTTTTTCTAGTGTTCACTTTTATTCACCCCCTCAGGGTCCAACATAATGGACCAACTGATGGAAAAAGAATCAGAAGAAAACATTCATTTCTGGAATGATATTTCCACAATTTCCATGTACTCATTAGGGGAAAAAATGAACTATCGAAGCAAAAGTTACTTGAAGGTATCTTGTAATTAGCAGAAAAAGCAAAACTGCTCAATCGTGAAGGTAAGATCAGTCTAAGTCTTTTCAATTGCCAGACGTGCCTTCACCAACATGTGGTCTCCCCAAGGAAGAACCAAGAGATAAATAAGATACTTGAGTTGACAGTTTGATATGAGAAACAATCTTTCAGTGGGTTATCTCAGTCATAATTCAGCAACTATTTCCTATCACTTTCTAGTAACACAAAAGGTAACCAATGCATTGTGATATTATGTTCTTAGAAATGTGATTCAAGATAGTCACAATGCTCTTCAACATGCTTTCCTCTTTCCTTGATCATTTTCAAACTGGATAACTTACATTTGAAGTGACATGGAGAATGATTTTTTTCTTTATATAACAACGTGGGGAGTGGGGAACACTTCTAACCCTCCCCTTTTAGAACAAATCCAGGGTTTCTCAAGTGTTAATTGATATTGCTGTCAAACAAATAATTTTTTAAATGAAGGCATAAGGAATATCTCTGTATTCCTGAAAAATAAAAATTATCTTTATTAATCCTCTTGGGTTGTGACATGGACAAAATTATCAATATAATCTTAGCCTTTATACAAGTCTCCAAAACCTTCAGAACTGAACTGAACAGTTCTGATTCTCCATGGGCACAGCTCTTCCTTTAGGTCAGAAACTGTTTTAAATTGCAGGTATCCTTTCAGTCTGTTATACACGCCACAAATAGAATTTTCTTTATTTCAAAGTAGAATTGACTGTAACTGATTTGATCAGTCAGATTTAGTTCCACTCACATTCATACTATAATATTAAAGCATGGAGAGAGATAATGGTTCAATGACTCTTAACAAACTCAGACTGCTATGATAATATATACTGCATAGTTTGCATACTCTACAATTCTATTGCTGTCCTATACCCAAAGCTACTGTTTCTATTTCTAAAATGTCTAGGACATGGGAAAATAATGTGCTTTATAAAAGACATATATTTTGAAAAAGACAGAAAGCTTACACTGAAGTACATCAAGCACCAGGAAACCCTGTGTTTATATCATTAATATATACTCTATCCTCCTATCATTAACAAATTGCAAGCTTGCTAAGTATTTAAATATGAAAAAAATGAAAGGGATGATATAAGGTGTACCAATAGCAAAATCTCATCATGCATAAATGGAGTTTACTGGGATGAAATAAACATATTATGAATTATTAAGACAGGGTGGTTACCATTGTCCTAAAGTATTATGAGGTGGTACTATTTACAATTATTGTCAATCCCCAATTTACTATCTCAGAATGAATTCCTTCATATAACACTAGGTTATATTTGAGTGAATGACACAATAATCTATATAGGTGATAATATGGTTAAAAGACACTCATTTATTATGAAAAATATGGAAACACTAATAACTAAAAAATGTATAGACAATAAAAAGCATCAAGACTACTATAATTCTGATTTGTTTCAAGAATGCTTTGTTTTTTGAAAAATAGAATTAATTTTGTAAGGAGATAGGGAGAAACTTTGCAGGAGATTCTGAAGGACAATTTTAAATGAGCTAGAAGTTGAGATAGTGGTCCCTGGGGGTGGTTCTCTTTTAAAATATTTCTAAGGAAGTCTGGAAAAAATTTATGTCTCTCAAAGAAAAAAGTTGTTTTAGAATGTTGAGAGAAACAGAAAAAGATGTATATGATCACCAGGAGATGAATAAAAAAGCAGAAAGAATGGTTCGGTCAGATGATTCCCCATGTTAGCTATCAGGTATTACTGTTTGTTCAAGGTTTCTTAACTATCAGCCTGACTTAAGCAGAGTACTCAAGAGAGCCATATGTATCCCATCAACGGTATGTATACCTCATATGAAAGTTGAGTCTAATTGCTTTGTCATGCCTGCATATTTTTAGAAGACAAAAAAGTGATCACATAAAGTATAAGAGAACAAAATTAGGCTGATGAAGTGGCTCATGACTGTGATTGCAGAGCTTTAAGAGGCTGAAGCCTGCTTGATTCCAGGAGTTCAAGAGCAGCCTGGGCAACGTAGTGAGACTCTTCACAAAAATAAATAAAAGTGTACAAAATTACCAAAACCTGATCCCAAATAATAGATATGCATAAATTACTATATATGTAATACAATGAGATATATCATTTTTAAAAAGTGACTACATCAAATGAAGGGAATAAAAACTTGATAAAAAATAAAGATAAAGGACAATAGATGATTATAAACAGTAAATTTTGTCACCACACTTGGAAATCTTTGGAAAAGCAAAGACATATTATTAACAATTATCCCAGGAAAAGTGCTCTGAATCAGACTGTCTCAACACATCAGGACTTAACAATTATAAACCACCAAAGTAACATATGAAATTAATGGATTCTGGAAGTCTATGAAGCAGTAAATGAAGTATATGAACTTCATTAGATTATGCCAAAGGGTTGTCTAAAGTAGTTGTGTAGTTTACCACATCTTCACCAAATCTTTGGTATTATAACACCTTTAAATTTTACCAATTTATAACATGTGTAAAATGTATCTCACTGTGGTTTAAGTTAGCATATTCCTGATTACTAATGAAGGTGAACATCTTTGCAAAGGGTGTTAGCTGTTTATTTTTCTTCTTTCTGTGAAATGTCTATTAATGTCTTTTGCCTTTTTCTCCATTGGGTTGTTCGTCTTTTATTATTGGTTTAAAGTTCTTTTTTATATTATGAACATTATCCCTTTTTGGTTATGTATGTCGTAATTGTTCTTCCACTTTGTGACTTGATGTTTCCTCTGTTTTAACGTTCTTTTGATAAGTTTATGCAGTCATATTTATCACTTTTTCATCATGTTTTATGATTTTGATGTATTGATTAGAATTCATTTCTATACAGAGATTACACATTTACTTACAAAAGTAGTGAAGTCCTGCCTTTCATATTGAAATATTTTGTCCAGAATTGATGTTTGCACTTGAAACTAGGAAAAAATCCTAGGGGGTAGAACGGGAAGCACCTGCTGCTCACTTAGTTACCGTTCAAAGATCCTAATATGTGTCCCCTGAGTATGTTAGGCACAGAGGACTTGTGTCAGAGTCACGCCTAAGCAATCTAAGAAGAAAGCTTGGTCTACTGGCCTCTGATAGCAGAGTAGACTTTGTGCAGGTGTCTGATGAGATCTTACCTGCTATGTAGGCCTTAACTTTGTTGCACTGTTCACATGCATGCAACCTGAACAAATCCAAATAGGTCACCTAGGCAATGCAGATACACCATAGCAAATGTCCAATACTATGTTTATTTGTATCTCTAGATTCATGTTTTCTTGTTTTGGCTTCTAAAGATTTCTTTCACTTCATGAATTAGCCATGCATTTTAAAATGTGTGTTTTATATTTTCTCTGCATTTTAAGTGTTATTCCTTAAGTACTGTTTTCTGAACATCTACTCAGCTACTAACCATCTACTAAAATGCTTTTAAGTAGCTATGCTAAATAAACAGTAAGCCAAAGTTTATGTTAAAGGTGTCATCTTGTCTCTGTTTCACAAAAAAGGACAATAATTGCTCAGAGACATTAAATTTCTTTGCCAAGGTGAAATCAATTTTATTTCTGAGAACATTATTTTTTTCCCATTTCTGTTTTGTTTCCAGGGTCAGTATATTTCTCTCAAAATATAGTTCTCTCAAAATGTTTGCAATTTCTTTTCCTCACTGTTTCTGAAATGTTTTAGTGAAAGACAACTCTCTGGTAATCCTGGAATTGTATATGAAGAGAAAGAGTAATTGAAATTTTCTGATTATTAATAATAAACTGCTAATTACAATAGGATAGTAAGTACTATTCATTTAAACATAATTATCAATTGAAACATGTTTACATGTTTGTATGCATAATATAAAATGTACATTCTATCTTTGAAAATTAAATTTGAGAATTCACATTATGTATCTACTCACTTTTATCATAATTATTTGGAGAATTATTTTCCTTTTTCCCGTAATCAAGTTACAGAAAGGATTTTTTCAAGGTTGGGTGTTTTTAGAAACAGATATTGAAATTGGTATTTGCCTGCAGAAGATTTATTGGGGAATGTTCTCAGGCACAATATGCATTAAGAAAAAGGGAAAGCAGAATTGGGTAGAGGGAAGGATTGAGCCATGAGACAATAATAATAGAGGCCTTGGCTATTCTTGTGGGGGACTATAGGTGAAATTTCCTTGAATTAAGGAAAAGGGACTGGGCTTTTTTTTTACCTCACATTGCTCAATTGCAGAATAAAGAGTGTCATGGAATGGTCATATGGCATAACTTTAGGCAAAGTGGCATACTTTGGCTATGAACAAATACTGGAGAGGGAATTCAACTGTAAGTTATGGCAGCCGATATTGTCAGCAGCTGGGAAAATGCATGCCTTAGTTCTGACTAAGAATGAGAGGAATATCCCTTGGAAAGAATATAAATACCATACTGTGGCATTTTTAAAATTTTAAACAAGAAATATGGTAGGTGCTAAGCAACGAGTGTTTTCTGATACTGATTTCTCTACTGAGTTACTTAGAGCCAAATAAATTTCTCCAATTACCTCAACCTTAAGAAATTTAATTTAACAATCACAGAGAAAAAAAAAATGATTAGAAATTTAGAAATTAGAAAGCTTATGTGTCTTGGCTTTTTCATGAAGACTCAAATTTACATTTCTGTAAATAAAACACTCATTTTTGAAAGGATAGTACTAAAATAAAATGACACTTAAATCAGAGAAAATTTTAAAGAATACTAAAACACCGCTTTCTATGATATCTGTAGTGGATGCTGTAGTGTGCTGCCAAGATACCCCTTTAGGATCATTACATTTATTCCCATATTTTCCAGGAGTGTTAGCTATTGACTGCTTACAATAGAGTTTTCTTTTAGAAATTGCCTTTAGTAGAAGAATATCACCTGCCCAAAGGCACTCTACTTTGAAGGCAACTTTTACTTAACAACAAGTTGCTTTAGGAATACAAATGTTTGGGCCCCATGCCTTGAATTCAGACAGCTCTGAAAGGCCATCAAAGCTCCAGAGCTCCCTATATAAATAACTGAGACCTTTCTTTCAACTGCATGCCCATTTAACCTCTCCTTTTGCCCAATCCTGCTTCCCTGACTCCTTTACATATTGTCATGACTCATTTATATATCACCTTGACAGGGTTCAGAAGTGCTCAGATAGCTGGTAAACATTATTTCTAGCTGTGTCTGTGAAGGTGTTTTGGAAGAGGTTATCATTTGAATCAGTAAAGTAAGTAAAGAAGATCTACCCTCACCAATTTGTATGGGCATCATTTAATCTATTGAGGGCCTAGATATAATAAAAAGGTGGAGGAAAGCAAATTTCCTTTCTCTTTCCTTGAGCTAAAACGTTCATCTTCTCCGGCCCTCAGACATGAGAGCTAGTTCTCAGGTTTTCAGACTCCAGAATGTACACAAGCCACTGCCTACCCCACTTACACTACCGCTTGTCTAAGTTCTTTGGACTTGGACTGAATTATACCACCAAATTTCCTGGCTATCTAGCTTGCAGAAGGCATGGTATGGGACTTCTCTGCCTCCATATTTGCATGAGCCAATTTCCATAATAAATCGGAAACTTCCTGAAAATACATTTCTCAATTAGAGCATTTTCCCAGGGAACTTGATATACGACAGTGCCAAGAGTAATCCTAGGAAGCAGGCTCTAAAATGAAATGTTGGAGCTGGATCACTCACTGGCCAGATGGCAATGAGGACCTTGTCCCTGGTGCTAGGTGGATTACTGATGGGCCCTGGCATGCTATAACAGCTCTACTCATACAGCCTTTGTCAATGGCAACCCAGTGAAAGGGAATGCATTGGTGTGGGCAATATCTTAGGTATTCAAGAAGTGTGGGAAATTTAGTAACAGAGATTATAATAAAAGATAGTAAAATTAATCAACAATTTAAGTCAAAGTATGAAAGCCAGAGGGCCTCCTTGGCAGCATCTAAAGGGCTCTAATCTTTTGCAACCAAAGTGCCAGAAAGGCAAAGTATCAGTCCCAAAATTTAATTATAAGATGGCATATTTACAGCTAAATTCTCAACCCTAGCAGGTCTGCTGTTCTAAGGTCAGGGTCCTGACAGGGATGGAATAAAACCATGAAACATGGGATGACATGGTTGAAAGAACATGGAATTCTCAGGAGAAAGAGAAGGACGGCCAATAAGTGTATTTTTTAATTTATACAACCAAAAAAAAGTCAAGGATGGGTAATCAAGAGAATGAGAGTAGCTTCTCCACGAAAAAGCTGTTTATAGGCTCCTGTCATTTTTGACACCTAAAATTCAATGACTGAAAGAGATGCTGGGTCCCTAGGAGAAAGAAATTTACAACCCCATAGCAACTATGCTTGGTATTTCTCCCTAAGGGGACTTAAGCCATGAACTTGAGAAAGGAATATTCATATTTTCTTAGGGCTGTTGGACACAAGATTCATGTTAACATTGTTAACCAGAGGCCCAAAAAGTGATGGCCCCGTGTTAAAGTGGAGATATATGGCAGCCAGGCATGAAGTAGAATCCTAACTTAGGTATGGCTTACAGCAGGTCTGTCTGCTAAGTCCATGGTGATCACTGCTTTGGTCTGCAATGTGTAATTATACTTGACATACTTGGTAGTAGGCAGAACCTCCACAATTGGTAGAACCCACCACAGTAGAGAAAGCCATATGCAAACCTCTGAAACTTTCCTTTTATAACCCAAAAGAATATTTCATCCTGGTGATAATGGTAGAGGATAGTATCACACTGATAGATGGAAAAAAAAATGTAGAAGTAGTGGACATTATCACATCTCTATTTAAATTCATCATTGCCTAATGAATACTATAAAACCAGATGAATCATGAAGATGACATTTTACTGTCATAAACTTAACCAATTGCAGCTCCTGTGCCAGATGTGGCGTGTTTACCAGAACACATTAATACAGCCTCGGATACAAGCTGTAGCCACTGATCTGGCAAAGGTTATCTTTTCCACTCCTATGAAGAAAGAGGATAAGAAGCAATACATATTCAGTTGAAGTGGACAAACATATACATTGAGTCTTGCCTTAAGGCTATGTTAACTCTGTAACCTTTGTCAGAGTCTAGATGAATCACTTGGCTCATCTAGGCATTCCACAAATCATCATATTGGCCCATTATATTGACAGCATCAAGTTAATCAGATGAGATGATCAAGAATTGGCAAGTGTGTAGGAGGCCTTGGTTAAAACATATGTGCTCTACAGAGTAGAGGATAAACCTTATAAAGATTCAGGGGCTTACAAATTTTACGACAGTACAATTTTAAGAGGTCAAGTGATGTGCAATATGCCAGAACATCCCCTCCTATGTAAAGGGCAAATTATTATGTCACAGAATCCCTACCATGAAGAATGACACCTAGTATTTCTTTTCAGGTTGTAAAGGTAGCATATTCCATACTTGAGAATGCTATTCTAACCAATTCACCAAATGATATAAAGGCAGTCAGCATTGACTATGGCTGAACCCGAGAAAGAACTCTGCAGTACTGTGCCAGCCTGCAGTGCAAGCAGCTCTGTCTCTTAGGGCGTAGGACCTATCAGGCCCTATGGTATTAAATCTTCTTAAGATTTGAAGCAATTCTAAAAAATGATATAGTTTTGCAATCTAATTAAATATAGGTAATTCTGACAGCACTGGTTCCTTAAGCCTATCATGTTTCATGTTTAAAACTTGGCTACTGGAAAGAAACATATCATTTTCCATATTAAAACTGATGTGATTACTAGCACTGAATCTATATGAAGACAATGTCTAGATAATGAATACAAATAGTGGCAAATGAGGGGATTTTTCATAGGCTTCCAGAAGCCAAAATAATCTCATGAAAAAATGGAAGAGTTGATGAACTACACAGTTATTTCCTCTATATAAAACTGTAATCTTCAACTCTTCAACCTCCTTAGGACCTTCAAGGTCATCTAGTCTGGCACTTTAATTTTACAAATGAGGAAACTGAGGCAAAAAAGATTAAAGATTTGCCTAATATATTTTCAGTTTAAATTTGACCAAAGCCTAATTTACATCCAATTATATTCCCATAAAACCGAGTCTCATCAATTCCATATTTAACAATTAAAAACGCAAATCAATCAAATCTAAAATGCAATCCTATAAAAGAGATTCATATATTAAATCATAAAAAATAGAACAGGTGATTAAACAAGGAGTCATTTGTTCAGCCATCTCCTTATCTGGAAACATAGTTCACATGTCACATAGTCTTAAGCCTTTATTTCTTCTAACAAAACCCTTTATACAAACTCATAATGATACAAAGTTGCTAAAATTTATATCCCCATTTCTACTGATTAATTTATAGACTGAACATTATCAGTTTTAATCATTTTATGAGACTGGTATTTTTATGGCCGGTTTTTTTATATCACGGTGCAGTTGTTTCAGAAATCTCAAAATATCATTTATAGTTATCACCTATTTCAAAAACACTGTTGGAGAAGACCATTACATAAAAACCTAATATGAGAAAGTATAAAAATAAAGGAAGGAATCAAGTTCCATGGAAGCACGGAGGAGGAAGTGTAGAACTCCCTTTAGAAAAAGTGGGGAATCTATGGCCATACCACCCTGAACGTGCCTGATCTCGTCAATTCTCAGAAGCTAAGCAGGGTCGGGCCTGGTGAGTACTTGGATGGGTGACCACCTGGGAGTATCAGGTACCGTAGGCCTTTTTTTTAATTAAAAAATTAATAATAATAGAAGAGGTGAGGAGTGTTTTATAGAGGTAACATATGATATTGGCCTTGAAAAATAAATTTGTCCAGATAAGAGAAAGAGGAAAGGCCTTTTGAAAGCCAACCGAGCAAACAACGTTTCAAGGACTCTGAACTGTGAAAGAGAAGATGAATGGTTCTGGTCTATAGGAGCATAAAACACAAGTGAGCGCAGGAAGAAAAGGGAGGAGCAGAGGCAGATGATGAAGCTGAGTAGATAGACTGGGAAAAGATTGTGAAAGGATGTGCATGCTATGCTAAGACCTTCAGATCTGTCCCTACAGGCAACTAAAGTTTTAAGTGGAAAGTTTCAGTATCTCATTTGCATTTTAAAAGGGAAATGCTAATATCAATATGGTGGAAAAACTAGTGGCATGGAGATCAGTGACAGAAATATTTTAATAGTTCTAGCAAGAGACGTGAATTGTTACTTTGAGAGATAAGAGAGCAATAAAAATTAAAATGGATTAATTTTCTGACTTAGATGAGGGGGTAATGATAATGCCATTAAAAAAATGGGGTACAGAAATGTGAACATGAAGTCTTACTTTTAAAAGAAGACTGTGTAATTTGAGAATGCATTCAGCTCATGCAACAAAGAGCATGCTATCAGTGGCGTAACACAAGGTTTCATTTTTCTCATTAAACAAGTAGTTTGGAAGTGGGCAGCTGCTGGCACTTGTTTTGAACTTGGTAATATTTTGACCTCACTAAAGAAGAAGTATAGTTGGGAATATGTGCATGAAATGTGTTCAACATCATTAGCCATTAGGGAAATGCAAATTAAAACCTGGTAAATGTGATCATTTCCACTCCTATCAAGAAAGAGGATAAGCAATATATATTCATTTTAAAGGGACAAACATATACATTTAGTCTTGTTCCAAGGCTATATTAACTCTGCAGTCTCTGTCATAGTTTATGACATGACTGTGATGAGATACTAATATGCACATGTTAGAACTACTAAAATTCATGTCAAGTACTGACAAAGATATGGAACAATTAGAACTCTCAAACATTGCTAGTGGGGATGCTCAATGATATAGTCACTTTGGAAAATCATTTGACATTTTCTTATAAGGTCTTACAAAATTAAACATACATTTACCATATCACCCATCAGTCCTACTCCTAGATATTTACCCAGGATAAATTAAATTTTATGTTTACACAAAAACCTATACATGAATGTTTATAGCAGCTTTATTAGTAATCACTAAAAACTAGAAACAACTTAAATACCCCTCAGCCAGTGAATGGATAAATTGTTGGCATTCATACAGTGGAATATTATTCTGCAATAAAAAGAACAACTACTGAATATAACATGTGTCCATTATGTTTAGTGAAAAAGAGAAACAATCACATGAAGGATTCCAGGTATATGATAGTCTGAAAATATAAAATTAAACATTAAACTAATGTAAAACTGAAAGAACTGTAATCATATCAGTGATGGCCATGAACAGCATGAGGAAACTGACTATAAAGAGGCATAAGGAGATTTCATGGGGTAATGGAAGTGTTCAATATCCTGATTATGGTGGTGGTTATATACTTGTATATATTATTAAAACTCATGGAATTATACACCAAAAAGAGTAATTTTACTGAATATAAAATATACTTCAACAAATGTGATATTTAAAAGGCTAAATCATAAGATATTTGCTTATTTTCAGGAAAAAAATGTATAGTCTTGCAAGACTAAGGTGTTAGTATTAACACTGAATATGATGTGGAGGAAGCAGAATTAGAGACTTAGTATACCATAGTAATTTAATGGTCAGAATTTTTACTGTTCAAAGATGTGCCTTCTTACATTTATGGGAAGTATTCAGTGGACTTGAGAATTATTTTGTCTTTTTTTCTTGATGCTGTGTAACCATAAACTTCTGATAAACTTTAACTTTTTAGAAACTTTTTACTTTCCGACTCTTGTTACCTTGAGCAACTTCTCAGTCAACAATCTGTATTTACCTTTATTTCATTATTTATATTTTATTCCTTATTACATGTATGACATACTATTTTACTAAATAAATCTATAATTTATTATTATAGACTTATATTGTACTAAGTTCATCAAATATAAAGAGATGTAGAGGCTTTTATAAATCTGATCACTTCTACACGTATAACATATAATGCCATGATTTTTACATTCCTATTTTACCATAAAGACTTTCAACTAATGAAAAAATATGATACATAGATATCATACAGCAAAATTATGATCGATATAGACAGATATCATAGTTTTATATAAGACAGTAATTGAGGACTTTGTATTCTTCTATTGCTAAGAAATAGCATTTTATCTATTTTCAAAATTTCCTGTGTGCATTGCTAACAATAACCATTCAACTTCTCTAATTATGTCAAAATGGTAAATTGGAAGACAATGGTTCAATTCACTCTGACTTCGCAAACAGCATTAACTCAATAGAACTCTACATTGGACCTTTTTCTCCCATTTTCTCATAACAGAATCTCTAGCTCATGAATACAAGACTAGCATACAATCAGAAGTAGGTCTAAGGACAACAGTGTTGAGCTTTCTGGGTTAATACGCACTGGATTTGTGAAGTCATCTTTGCCCGAGTTCTCACCCTAAGTCTCCTGAAAGACAGTCAAGCCTGAGCACCATTAACAACACTGGTGATTTGTTCTCAGGTTAAATTTCTCTTCTATTTATGTATGTGTTTTGTATGGTTTTGTCACGTTTGTCCTACACAATGATTTCTCTTTGCAGTCTGCCCCATCCTTCTGCAGGCCTGGGGAAAACTCACAAACAGGGGCTGTGAATGTACCTCAAGACCTACTTTCTGACCTCTTCTCTACACTGTACTTGACTGTTTAATTTCCTATTTAGGACAAATTAATTGTTGCATGCTCTAATGAGACTGCAAAGGATCCCGTTCCAGTCCACAATCTTGGAAGAGGTTACCCAGAGGTTGTCCAGATTGATGGTTCCAGGGTGGATGACCTAAAAATGAACTTTGACTAAACTTTGCTCTTTGTGCACTTGCCAGTCTGCACTTGGAAAGTGGCAATTGTCTGCAGCAGACAGTTTAAAACTTCAGGCTAAGATTTTGTTTGGAGGTTTGCCTTTGGAAGAGGGAGAGGGGAAAAAACCCTTTGTCAATCTTTTCAATACTGGTTTTATATTGTTTTTCTAAGTGTTTTATTCTTTTTTATATCCAAGCTAAATTTTAGAATGGGAAGTACTAGCCCAACTAAAAATGTCTTTTTTTTTTCATTTTCCCTTGCTCCAGATGTAATACAAGTTAGAATTATTTTTTAACTTAAACTCAACCTACTATAATGCAAATCACATAATACCTTTTACATAAGAATTTTGATAATATGCTTATACGTATTAATTGGATCCCACAACCTGTAAAACATGTATCAAACTCATTCACTGATTAGATGTAATTTTTCTCTGGTTTATATTGGCATTGAAGACAACTGTGTTGAAATGATTAAATTTCAACTCTGCAATACAAGACTACAATCTAGAGATTCCTCCTAAACTAATTATTCATCAAAATGAATATTAGAGAACTTTTTCCATTAAAGTGTCAGTACAAAGTGACAGGACATTCTGAAATAAATTATTCAGGCTCAGCCTATCCTGGCAGTTAGGCTGGAGTCTATGTGTTCTATAAAACCACATTTGGAATAACATAAAACTACTCTCCACTTAAAGAAACATAAATAAAATAATGATGCCATTTTAGATAATATTCTTCACTATGTTTCCTCATAAGCAGTTGATTAAATATCACACTATTTTCATAAAGAATCATGAATAGGAAATGCCATCTCCTTATGAGAGATGGGAAAATTGACACGGGAAAATGGCTTAGATTGTTTTGTGAAACAATAGATTCAGAACAAGAAGTCAATGTTTCTTTTCTGGCCACTTTTCTTTTTTCTTCATCCTTGCATCCATTATTTCCTGAAGTGACCTAGAAAATCCCAGGTGGTACCCAACTATCTCCCTTAGTCTCACAATAACATTAGTTAAAAACAAACGAAGATGGAGGTGCCTTAATATGCCCCTGTATTGGTAGGTAGAAAGAGTTTGCTGGTAGTGTTTTCCTTGACCAAAGTCCCTATAAACGTATAGGGGAGCATCATAAAAGTTCACAACACACTTGGAACCAGACTGAAGTGGACCTGGAAGAATCAAAGTCTTCCCTTAAAAATTTGTGTAAACTCCCAATCTTAGCAACACCCTGGAGAAACCAGACTCTTTCACCTTCTTAAAAGTATTCTTTATGTCTTAGTTGAATTGGGGCTTTTTCTCCATAGGTTTTGGGGAATAGGTGGTTTTGGTTACATGAGTAAGTTCCATAGTGGTGATTTGCGAGATTCTGGTGCACCCCTCACCCAAGCAGTATACACTGTACCCAATTAGTAGTCTTTTATTCCTCATCTGCCTTTCACCCTTTCCCTCAAGTCCCTGAAGTCCATTATATCATTATTCTGTCTTTGCATCCTCATAGCTTAGCTCCCACTTATGAGTGTGAAGGTATGATATTTGTTTTCCATTCCTGAATTACTTCAGTTGAATAATGGTCTCCAAGTCCATCCAGGTTGCTGTGAATGTCATTATTTTATTCCTTTTTATAGTTGAATAGTATTCCATGGCATGTGTGTGTGTATATATATATCCCATGTGACCTACACAAGTTTATATATATACACATATATATATATATAAATTATGTGTGTATATATAGTTTATAGTTGAATAGTATTACACAGTGTGTATATATATGCATATATATACATATAGTGTGTATATGCACATATATATACAACTATGTAATACTATTCAACTATATATACATACATAATATATATACATATGTAATATATATGAATATATATACATACATAGATATGCATATATACACCCCATGTAATACTATTCAACTATAAACTATATATACATATATAATTTATATATATGTGTGTATATTTATATATATGCATATATAAATATACACACTATGTAATTATATATATATATGTATATCACAATTTCTTTATCCACTCATTGATTGATGCACTTTTGAGCTAATTCTGTGTTTTTGCAATTGCAAATTGTGTTGCTATAAACATGCTTATGCAAGTGTCTTTTTCATATAATGACTTATTTTCCTCTGAGCAAATACTCAGTAGTGGGATTGCTGGATCAAACAGTAGTTCTACTTTTAGTTCTTAAAGGAATTCCCACACTGTTTTCCACAGTGGTTGTACTACTTTACAGTCCAAACATCAGTGTAAAAGTGCTCCCTTTTCACCACATCCCTGCAAACGTCTATTTTTTTTATTATTATGGCCATTCTCGGGGAAGTAAGGTGGTAATATATTGTAATTTTGATTTGCATTTCCCTAATCATTAGTGGTGTTGAGCATTTTTTCATATTTTTTTGGCCATTTGTATATCATCTTCTGAGAATTGTCTATTCATGTCCTTAGCCCATTTTTTTAATGAAATTCTTTGTTTTTTCTTGATAATTTGTTTGAGCTCCTTGTAGATTCTACATATTAGTTATTTATTGGATGTATAAATTGTGAAGATCTTCTCCCACTCTGTCTGTTGTCTGTCTACTCTGCTGATTGTTTCTTTTGCTGTGCAGAAACTTTTTAGTTTAACTAAATCCCACCTATTTATCATTATTTTTGTTGCATTTGCTTCTGGGTAGAATCAATATTGTGAAAATGACCATACTGACAAAAGCAATCAACAAATTCACTGCAATTCTTATCAAAATATCATCATCATACTTCACAGAACTAGAAAAGACAATCCTAAAATTCATATGGAATCAAGAAAGCATAGCCAGAGCAAGACTAAGCAAAAAGAACAAATATGGAGGCATTACATTACCTGACTTCAATCTGTATTGTAAGGCCATAGTCACCAAATCAGCATGGTACTGGTATAAGGGTAGGCACATAGACCTATGGAACAGAATAGAGAACCCAGAAATAAAGCCAAATACTTATAGCCAACTCATCTTCAACAAAGCAAACAAAAACATAACAGGGGCAGGGGTGGAAATAACACCCGATTCAATAAATGTGCTGGGTTAATTGGCAAGTCATATGTAGAAGAATGAAACTGGACCCTCACCTCTCACCTTATGCAAAAATCTACTTGAAATGGATCAAAGACTTAAATCTAAAAAATTCTGGAAGGCAACATCAGAAAAACCATTCTATACATTGATTTAGGCAAAGAATTGGGGCTTTTTAAAAAAGATTTCTTTAGAAGGCGTCAGAGCCTGCATTGGACTACAGAGAAGATCACTATTATATTTTTAAATATTATCCCTTCTAGTGTTACTGTGCACTCTTAAGGCCAGTCTTCTATGCCTAGAGACAAAGTAACTGAGACCGCTAAATCAATTCCTCAATGTTTCTCCAAGTGTTTTAAATTTTTTTTCTTCTGGAGTTCTCTAATATCAACCAGTACCTATTGACTGGCACAGAGTTAGGCAAGGATCAAGGAAGACATCTTTATAGACTATGGTCAACCAGCACACACTCATCACCAGGGCTGGCCCATAGGAAAAAAAAAATGTCATTCTGTGGATTCTAGCATCTCTTGAAATTATATTATCCTTGGGTGAATAGGATTGAGGAAAGCCTGTTGATGGAAACTTCTGTCAATAAACTGCCCTCTCTGCTCTTTACCTCCCTTCATTTGTCCATTAAAAATCCAGGACCAACATTGGAACTGGAACTCATGGGCAGGCATAAAATAGAAGTCTTACATACAGAACTCTAGAAGCAGTATTCCTTCCAACTGAAAGAGTGATTGACTGAATACTCCATAATATATTGGCCCAATCTCCTTTGTGAGAATAGAGCTTGATTGTTACATCCTAAGCTTAATCAAGGTGAAGCTGAAATGAAAGAGGCAGAATCAAATCTACTAATGAACAAAGATGATCTGGGTTAATATCAGAAATGAAAGTGGCAGAGTGCGCTAGAAAAAAAAATGATAGCCTTTTGGACTTGGAGAGGGATAACATCTGCTAAATAGAATGTCTTTCACTGTTTTACATGAAGCATCATCAGCTCTCTGGGGGTGATTTCAAATCACACCAGGTGGTACTAACTTGGCTCGGAGACTAGAAATTTGAGACACAGCTACAATCAGGTACTTATCGCAGTTTAGGATGCTACAGAAAATGATAGAGCAATGATCTATTCTCTGTTGCTTCCGTTCTTCACAGCTTTCACTTTTATACTTTCCTCTGGAAGGCAATTTGATTTTAGTGATGTTGTTGTTATAAACTTTTTTAAAATCACTAACTTATCTTTTGGTAGAAATTTAAGATGGACCTCTACTGTTCCTGTAAAACAACACTCTAGACTCAGTGGGAAAAAATGATTGACAGCTCAGTGCCTTTTGAGGATTTCTTCTAAATTGAATTTCATGTCAAGACTTTCAGCCATCTAAATTCTCAAATGATTCCACATAGAGAACTCTAGGTGCCCTGCACCTTCTCCACTGGCTGCATGCCTCTTTCTTTCCTCTTAAAATAGTACCAGGAACAAAAGTAGTAACAAAGCTAAGACCACAGCGCAACCGAGAAACGTTAGACAAAAGCTAATTCCACTTTGTTTTTTTATAATCAGTGTCCCTGAGCAAGGATCGCAAGCAAATGAGAGTGTAGCTTAGCTTAAAGTTAACTTCTTCATCACAAATAATTATAGTAAATTGATTTTGTACTGTCAACTCTTATTATATTTTCAATTGATTCACTACTAAAACAGAAAAAAAGCCTGAAAGACACAGGCCACACAGCATTGCTAGAATGAAAATTATTTACTCTACATAGCACACTTTTGAATTGTTAAATATAATAACGGTTTTGAGTTAAATGATTGGCATACTGGAAAAATTTGGAAGGGGGAAAATTTGTTTCCCTAGAATATATCAGCCTATTAATTATTAAGGCAGGCAATCCATAGTCATACAAAGAAAGATTGTTCACCTTGTGTATGTATACATGGTCATTTAAAAATGGCAATGATTAAAACTAAATACTAAACTAAATTTTTCAATTATCTATATTTTAAATAAAAAATATATAAAACTTCAGGTTCCTATTTAGAGAAGACTTTTATTGCTAGGGGCCATTGTGACATCCAAGGATCTATGGACCTCTGTATTATCATTATATTCATTTTTAAATCTTTTTTATGCTGATGCTCTTGATGGTTTTTTTTTCTTTCTTTCTTTCTTTTATGGAAGGCAGCTTTCCTTTATATTATTTCCAATAGTGTTGAGATGTGAAGCAAACACTAAGACGATTAGGTACAAGCTATTCGTCAGGATTAGGTAAAAGTCAGAACTATTCAACCAAAATTAATAAGAAGGGATGTAACAAACCCACCTTCTTACAATTTATTTGAAAGTCAGATAATATCAATTAGCTTTATCAACTAAGAATGGGCAGGTGAGAGTGACAACATTTTACCTACCTGGAGGAACATGTGATGATGAATCACTCACTCATGAAATATTTTAAGTCAGCATTTCTTGAGCACTCACAGACTGTATTTAAGCAATTCCAAATACCTAAATAAAACAGAAAAACTCAGTTGTGGAGCCACAGTTGGGTGGACACAAAGCCAGTATCTTAGCATTTCACCAAGATAGAGTCCTAACCTTCTGTCTGTTCATGTCATAAGAGATAAGCACTAAATAATGCTGGATTCTATTTGGTTAGTTCAGTACAAAAAAAGCATTTTTCTGGGTAACCCTTTTCTAGGGAACTCTTGGAACTCTCCCCAGTTAATTCCCACCAATCCTTCCAAGATGGCTACCATTAGACCTATTTATCAAGATAGGAAATAAAAGCAAAGAGAGAACGCGTACCCATGCCTCAGTTTACTTACTAGTAAATCACGCTTCCTGCAGGGAAAAACAGATTTCTTGACCTTGTAACTCCTGGTGTGTTCAAGTTTAAATTCACTGAGAAAGTTCAAGCTGCTTACATTTTATATGAATACTTGATGTAATTTCTGACACTGTTATTATAAACATGGAATAAAGTGTTGAAAGCAAATTTGGCTAGTGAGATGATTAATTTAGGTTATGAGTATAAATTTGAATGTATTAGATTTCTTAGCCTTCTAGTTAAATAGATAATGTCAATAAAAAATAATTGTTTATGTTAAATAGTTACAAAATTAAAATTTCATGGAAAAATTATTCAGCTTAGCTACTTTTTTTTTCATTCATTCATTCATTAAAAGTACAAATATGGAGCACCTGCAGCTGTGTACTAAAGCTAAATGCAAAGTGACTAGGCACTGTGTGAAGGCTGAGAATACACATAGGGAGCCAGAAGACTGTCCCTGCCAGCATAGAACTCATAGGTTGGCAGAGGAAAACCACAAAGTACATTTAAACATCTCTTGATACACAGGTATAAAGAGAGATACTAATGGAGTACACCATGTGGGCACTTAATCGACCACGGATAACCAGACAACAACCAAGAAAGACATCTTAGTGACAAAACAAAAAAGGTATGCATGTATTAGAAAAGTATTGAGAGAATTGATTTGGTGATTAAATGTAATAAGAGGACAGTTAAGCCTTCTGTTGTGCGGGTTGCGAGGGTGCTGGGGAGAAAGGAGGGAAAAGTTAAAGCAAAACTCTTAGATTTCATGGATGTGATCTAAGATGCCTTTTTTTTTTTAAGAAGTAGATGAATTTAATGCAAATATACCATTGAATTTTATAGAACGTGTAAATTATTTTTCTGGGGACTGGTGGCTTATATGGAGAAATGCAATAGTGTTTGCTTTAGCTCCACTTTCAAGAAATACCTAGAGTATAAGTCATAGACTATCAATATATCATTTGATTCTAAGTGTTCCTTCACAGTTATGCAGTGAAGTTGCCAAATAGGATGCAAACACATTTAATTGGGCAAATTAAATTCAATAGACACTAAAAGTGAAAAATTAGTGATAAGGGCCTAGAGATCTATCTTGAAATTTATAATGCCCTTTTACATAACAATATTTTTAGTTGACACATCAAAAAAAAAGAGAACTTACAAATTTGAGAAATTCCTATCTTAATATGAGGCAAATGAAATATTCTGCATTTAATAGGGAATCAAAACCTTAGAAATGAAAAATTGAAAAATGAAATAAATGTAACCCATCAAAACACATAGATTTGATGTTTCTAATAGTTTTCTAGGGCTGCTGTAAAAACGTATTAAAAACTGAGTAGTTTAAACAACAGAAATGTATTGCCTCACAACTCTGGAGGCTGGAAATCCAAGATCAAGGTGTTAGCAGGGTTAGTTCCATCTGAGGTTGTGAGGAACAATCTGTTTCATGCTGCTCTCCTAGCTTCTGGTGGTTTGCTAGCAGCATCACTGGCATCACTTATCTTTGGCATCATCTCAATCTCTGCCTTCATCTTCACATGGTATAACATCATGTGCATGTGTCTCCAAATTTCACCTTTTTATAAGGGCAACAATGATATTGGATTAGGGCTTGTTCTAATGAGCTCATTTTAACTTGATTACCTTTAAAGACCTTATCTCCAAGTAGGGTCACATTATGAGGTACTGGAGGTTAGGATATCAACACATGAATTTGAGGGAGGGCCACATATAACAATACTGAAAACTACACATTATTGTTGAACAAAATCTAAGTAGATGGAGAAGCATGTGTTCATGAAATGGAAAATTCGACATAGTAAAGATGTCAATTCTCCCTAAATTGAGCTGTAGATATAATTCCAATAAAAATCCCAGCAATTTTTATATATATGTGGAAAGGTATATATTTGTATGTGTGTGTGTGTATATATATACATACACACACACACATATATATAATTATGTATTTGTATATAGTTTTGTATATATACAAAAGTATATATTTGTATGTAAAATTATATACTAGCATATATTTTTGTATGTGTAGAAAATATATATTGTAAAATTTATTAGAAAAGACAAAAGAACTAGAACTACCAAAATAATTTTGAAAAAGACTAAAGTCAAAGAAATCATATTACCCAACTTTAAGATTTATCATAAAATTACAATAATTAAAATAGTATAGTATTCATGATGGAACAGATATACAGATGAATGACAAAATAGTGAATACAGAAATAAACCAAAACACTTTGGGAGGCCGAGGCGGGTGGATCATGAAATCTAGAGATTGAGACCATGGTGAAACCCCGTCTCTACTAAAAAATACAAAAATTAGCTGGGCGTGGGGGGTGCACGCCTGTAGTCCAGCTACTCGGGAGGCTGAGGCAGGAGAATTGCTTGAACCAGGGAGGCAGAGATTGCAGTGAGCCGAGATCGCGCCACTGCACTTCAGCCTGACGACACAGCGAGACTCTGTCTCAAATAAAATAAAATAAAATAAACCAAAACAAATCTTTCAAATTGATTTTTGACAAAATGTGTAAAGACAGTTCAAGGGAGAAAGGATAGACTTTTCAACAAGTAGTGTTGAAATAATTGGACATTCATGGGCCAAAAGATCAATCTCAACCTAAATGGCATATCTTATATAAAAATTAATGCAAAATGGATTACAAATATAAATGTCAAATTGAAAATTATAAAACATTTCGAATAAAATATAGGAGAAAATTCTGTGATCTGATGTTAGGGAAAGAATTCTTAGATATGACAGCAAAAGCTCAACCCATAAAAGAAAATAATGGATAAATGGACTCATCAAAATTTAAAACTTTTCAAAAAACACTGTTACAGGAAAGGAAAGACACACTACAGTTCATGAGAAAAGATTTACAAACCACCAGCTGAAAAAGAACTTTCACCAGGAACGTATGGAGAGCTCTGAAAACTTAAACACGTTTTTAAATGGGCTAAAAGACTTGAGCAGAAACCTAACCAAAGAAGATATGTGACAGGCAAATTAGTGTAGAACTATAGAATGTGTTAACTCTGTTCTTTCCTTCTTTATATGTAAATTTTATATTTATTTACTGTATTTGAGCTAATTTCCCCAAATTATTCAATATTTTTCTATTTATTTATAGTTAACAAATTTTAGATTTAGAGACAAGTTTACTAATTTATTTACTTGATGTTCTTACACCTTAGCCCTTTTTCTTGTTAAATTTTCTTCTTACTGTAGTAGATCCTTTGTTTGCTCACTTTAAATATATTTTTCCCTAGCTCCTAAATGATAGTTAAGCTGGACAGCTATGTTTTGGTTGGTGGTTCATTTCTTTCACCATTTTGAAGAGTTTTCTATTATCTTCTGGCTTCCTGTTGCTGTTGATAAGTCTGCTGTTTAGTTGGAGTTATTTTATAAATAATCCTTTTCTGCTGTTGCTTTTAAGATTTCTCACTTGGTATTTGATGTTTTGCAGCTTTACTGTGATGTATCTAGATAAAAGATCATTTTTATTTACCACTTCTGGGATCCCCTGTGATACTGAAAAATTCTCCCCCATTATCTCTAGTTTTTCCTTCCAGGAGTCCTATCAGGTGTAGGTTAAATTTCATTTTATCCTGCATGCCTTTTTTATAATTTTCAAGTATATTACCATCTTTGCTGCATTATAATAATTTCCTCAGAACTGTCTTACAGTTCATTAGTTATCTTTAGCTATGTGTAATCTACTACTAAAGACATCTATCAAGTTTTTAATTTCAGTGACTTCATTTTTGATTTCTAGAAAATCCATTTGATTATTTTTCAAATATATTTGATCTTTTCTAATCATGTCTTTTGTCTCATTTATTTATTATATTTTTATATGTTTAGTCATTTTTAAACATATATATTTTCTATTATCTAAGTGTTCTAATATCTAAAAGTCTCAGGTTTTATCTTACAGTTTAATATTTCACTGATTCTAACTGTAGCTTATTATTTTTTAGTGTAGTTACTTAGATTTGGATTACAAGCTCATCTTCAACAGGACTTTTAACTGTGAGAATTGAGGTCCAGTGCATGGAATGTTCCTAAAAAAAAGTTCATTTTTCTTCTGTTAGCTGTCATTAACAAAAGTATCACTAATTATTTGTTAACTTTTTAATTTGGGGATTTAACCCTCATGGTTGCATGAAGGGCCATGATTACATGTTCTAAAAAATGATTTTTTTATTCTACCGAGAATCCAGAGCAAAAGAAAACTGCTATTTTTTTTTTCTATTTCTACTTTCACTGAAGTTGTAGCATTTTGAGCATCCTAATATTGTATAAAGTTATAGGTTTTGATGCACCTCTTAGGATGGATTTAAATACTAATCTGCTATCTTCATTTGAGCATCAGAGATGAAGTCCTTAGATTTTACCGTGACTCAATCTCCACCACCCAATTTATCATCCACTCTCACCTCTAGGAGTTATGACATCAACTATTGGGGTTACCACTCAGGTTCACTTCAGGGACCTAGTGATTACTTTCCAGTGAGCTTAGCTGTGCCTTTGGATGTGTTTTGGTTAATTTTCTTTTAATGGTAGTGGTAGTCATTTGGGGTTTTTTTCTTTTTATTCTCTAAAACAGTACACCCTCAAGTATTTTTTAAACAGGACACATGTTTCAAATAATATTTAAGTGACAACCTGAAGTTAAATGGAAGAGAAGAGGCCGCTGACTAGCTAAGTTGCTTAACATCTCCATATCCATTTCCCCACCTGTAAAATGGACATAACAATAGTAACTACTCTATAAATTTGTCATAAAAATGAAATGAATTGGTATCTGTCAAGTGCTTGGAACCTACTTGGAATATAGTAAACACTGTTTAAAAATTTGTTATATAAAAATGAAAATAAGAAAATGTCAGTAGTGTTCTATTATATTAATGTGTATAATTAAAAGAAAGAAAGTTCATTTTACTTTAAAACTTGATAGTAATTGTGTGAATAGAGGATTAATAAGAACCAAAAGTGTTTTTATTTAAAATCACTAGGTTAACACACCTGAAGTTGAATGGTAACATTCACTTAATCCAATTCTCATCACCCAGTAACAACATTTTGCCTCGTCTCCATCCTATATATTCACCTTGTCACTGACATGTCTCAAATTCCTGTAAGCAAAAAAATTGTAGATATCATGTAAAGTGACTACTGCATCTCTCCATTTCCCACTCAGAGAAGCACCCAGAGTATTTAAGAAACACACAGATCCCAAAATAATATGGCATTAAAAGATAATAGGGGTTTCTTTTACCTTCTTTTTGACTTCCCAGGAAAAACCTCTTTGGCATATTGCTTATTGGGGTCTCTATCCAGTGGAGAGTAACTTCCTGAGGAACAACCTGAGATTTCCAACAATCCATATATTTCTGTATATTTGGAGAAAGATCCAAATTTCAAGTTATTTTTATGAATATTTAAGCTCAAAGTTAACACCTTCTTCCTTTGACTTGAATGGACTTCTAATACTTGCATTTCCATGTCTTGGTCTGGCTAGAAATGACTGGAAAACTAAAGCAGAGCTTGTCACTTCTTTTCCTAGGATCTCTATTAAAAGTTCTCTGATTTTCAATAGAGTATTTTAGGGAAATCTTACCTAACTATCCATGTTAAGGAGGAAAAATATCATTAACCTTCAGGTAAAATCTTACCCGTCATCAATAAATTTTAAAGTCAAAGCAAAAAGGAACTAGTCATTATTACCAAAAAAAAAAAAAAAATCTCACAGAGTTTAATAACACCTCTCAGTAAGTCCAACACAGGCAATTTTTCTTCTTTTGTTGGCTCCAGTGATCACGTCCTCAGTTCAGTTGGCTTAAGTTTGCCTGCATTTAGGAGTCATGCTGCTGGAAAAAATGTTTATGTTTAAATATTAGAATTCCAGTCAGAGGAATTAGATATTCTCACTATGAAAGTATAGGATTGCTGTGTCCCACAGAGAGAATGGCAAACTTGTACTTAATGTTCACTAACTAGAAGAATAAGCAGAATCATGCGCCCCACTTAAATACCCTTCTTTCCTCTGTGAAGTTAAGTATGATCATATTTAATCATTCTTTGTACCTACGATGATGGAAAAATTTGGTTTCACTGGTTTCCAACATATTTTTTGAAAATTAAAAGAGAAAAAGGAGAACAAGATTTGAATCAGGAACAATTCAACATCTATCCTAGATTCCACAGAGGAATAATCATGAAAGAGAGTCATACAGTAGAATCTGACAGAAATAATATAATCTCTGGCTTACATGCTACTAAACTTGCTTATTGATGCTTAAAATGGCTGAACATTTGATAACAGCATTATTGTTTTCAGAATGTCAGAGATGTATTTTCATTTAAAATCTTTGAGCCTTTTGCTATAAGAGACATTCTTTTAATACATCAAAAAAATGAAAATGTATGATTCAAAATATGTATTTCATACTGGTTTTCTAATTGTTCTAAGGAGCCCCAGAGTTCAAAATTGTACAAGATTCAAAAGAGACATTTGTCAGAAGAATTTAGTTCTTTGGAACTGGAATCAATGATTGAAAATTTCAGGAAGGCATATATTAATACACAAAATACCAAATAAATTTTTAACAATTAGAGCTGCCAGAGAATGAAATAGGTTCTTTTATGAAGTTATGAGTTTCCTATCAGTGGATGCAAAAATGGAATAATGGTAGATGAAAGCATCTAGTTATGGTGTGTTCTCATATGGTTATAAACTTGTATCACACTCAACCTGGATGATTCCTTATCAGAGCACTACCAGGGATGACTTGAATTAGCTAATTCCTAAGATCTCTTCGAGTTCTAAAAGTCTTTATTATTTACAAGGAAAACAATGTTCAGTTATTTATAATTGTCCCTCCATCATTGAATGTGTCGGATTCTTCCAGACATAGTCAAGGCAAGCCGCAATATGAGAAATGGTCACAACACAGTCAGTCCAAGGTTAACTAATGAACCTTAGCCAAATCATAACAGTAGCTCAAGATTAGAGTGAGAATGGTGAATACAAAGCAAGAAAATATCCTTTGAAATCAGAGTAGACTATAACCTAACATGGTTTTTGTGTTTGTTGTCCTGATAAAAGACAAATTGGGATTTGCATTAGTCCATTTTGCATTGCTGTAAAGGAATATCTAAGACTGAGCATTTTATTTAACAAAGAGGTTTATTTGGCTCATGGTTCTACAGGCTGTCCAAGCATGGCACCAGCATCTGCTTGGTCTCTGCTGGGGCCTCAGGAAGCTTCCAATCACACCAGAAGGCAAAGGAAGAGCAGGCATGTCACATGGTGAGAGAGGGAGCAAGAGAGAGAGGGGGAGGTACCGGACTCATCTAAACAACTAACTCTTATGTGAACTAACAGCAAGAACTCACTCATCACCTTGGGAAGGGCACTAAGCCATTTATGAGGGATCTGCCCCTATGACCCAAACACCTCCCTCCAGGCCCTACCTCCAACATTGGGAATCACATTTCAACATGAGATTTGGAAGAGATCATGTCCAAACCATATCAGGTTTGCTTCAATCACAATCTTTTGCTTATTCTAGAAATTACTGGTTTGAACTTTATTCTACAGGAAATAAACCAAGATATTAGAAGTTCCCTGAGACCTTCCCCAAATTTGCATCTCTGAATAAGGCATACCAGGGTACATTTCATGTTATACATATTTTGAGATGTCTGTTAACTTAAATAAATTGAGTTCAATTTTTTGTGGGGAAAAAAAGGGAAATCTTGCACATCGTTGCTAAAAATGTAGATTGGTACAGCCGTTATGGAAAACAGTATAAAGGTTTCTAAGGAAATTAAAAATTGAACTACCATATGACCCAGGAATCCCTCTTCTGGGCATATACAGAAAGGAAATAAAATCACCACTTTGTAAAACTATCTGTACTCCCATGTTCATTATAGATTACTCACAGTAGTCAAGATATGAAAACAATCTAAATGTCAATCAACAGAAGAATAAATAAGTACACTATAGTGTGTGTGTGTGTGTATGTGTGTGTATACACACAATGGAATATTATTCAACACGAGGTCTACAGGTAATACAATTGTACCGTATTTAGGATTCAAGCCAAATGAGTAGATTTTAGCTGCCCTTGCCACAAACACACACAAAAAAGGGTAACTGTGAGATAAGTATGTTAATTTATATCACTGTAGTAGTCCTTTTACTATCCATATATATTCCATAACAACATATTGTATATTTAAATACATACATAATTTATTTTTTAAAAACTAAAAATGTTTTGAGTAAAATTTTATTGTCCTTTACTAAAACCATTAAGGCAGATGAAATAGGAAACAGTATCATGGAATGCAAAATAATCATTAATTACCTTTGCCTATTATAACTTTAATAAAAACAAAGATATTAATACACTGACATTAATATTATGATAAATATTAATAAAAGTTAGCTAATGAAAAATCATATAGATAATAATTGCTATTTGATTAGAAATCTCAATGATTAAAGAGGCATTTCCTAAGGAAGGTTTATTTCCTCAGATTACTGAGGTAATTGTCTCCAATTATTGATCTAGCACCCTGTTAGTAATAAATTTGAACATGATCTCCACTGTAGAGGCATTTTTGTTAGTTTATAAATTATATTTCTGTTGTATTTAGCTGAATTTCAAAGTACAAAATACATTTGGGGCGAGTTGCATTGTAACAAAAGTTGATAATTTAAATAACCTTTTTGATCCTTTCAAATTTATTTTTCTAGCTTCTTATCATTATTTAAGTCTATTATGTGGTACATAAAGAGAACTTACAAACAGAAAACTAGTTAGTTCAAAGATCTTTGTCCCTTGCACATGTATTATTAGACTATCTTCAATCCATGTGGTTTTGTTTGTGTTTTGCAAGAAATGCATAAGCTTCTTATTCATTTAATGAGAGTCTCATTTACTTGACAGAATCAGGAATTTCCTATGGGTCCTGGAAATGTTGATCATCATAGGTGGCTTACTTCATTCTTGTTACTATAACAAAATACCTTAGACCAGGTGGTTCTGGAGGCTGAGAAGTTCAAGATCAAGATACCAGCAGATTCAATGTCTGACGAGGGCCTGTTCCTTATAGATAGCACCTGTTTTGTGCCTTCACATGGCGGAAGGGGCCAAAGGGCTAGAAGGCTTCCTTCAACTGTTTTATAAAAGCATGGACCCCATTTGTGGGAGCTCTGCTCTCATGACTTTATCACCTCCTAAAGGTCTCACCTTTTAATATTATCATATTAGTGATGAAATTTCAACTCATAAATTGTGGTGAGAACATATTCAGACCATAGCAACATAGAATGCCAATCTACTCCTAGGAAGAAGTACATACTGTCTCGTGACTTAGGGGATAGTATTTATCCTAGCTGAGGTGTCCTTTTTGGTGGGATTTTATAAATAGGAGATAGAATTTATGCTACCTGAGGTGTCATTTTTGGTGTGTTTTTATAAATGCAACACAAAATCTTAACCTGCTAGAATTTCCCTACCAAATGGATGTGTTGAATAATCAATAAGGGCTTTGTCGTAGTTCATTTTTGTGCTGCTATAGCAGAATGTCACTGACTAGGTAGTTTACAATCAACAGACATGTTTTTTTCTCGCAGTTCTGGAGGCTGGAATGTCCAAGATCAAAGTTCTGGCATCTGTGAGGGCCTTCGTTTTTGTTTTTGTTTTTTTAAAGAAAAACTTTAATTTTAGTTTCAGGGGTACATGTGCAGGTATCGGTAAATTATGTGTCACAGTGGTTTGGTGTACAGATTATTTCCTCACCCAGGTAATAAGAATGGTACCTGACATGTAGTGTTTCAATCCTCGCCCTCCTCTGGCCCTCCACCCCTAAGTAGACCCCAGAGTCTACTGTTCCCTTCTTTGTGTTCATATGTATTCAATGTTTAGCTCCCACTTATAAGTAAGAACATGTGGTATTTGGTTTTCTGAATCTGTTTGCTATGGATAATGGTCTCTAGTTCCATCCATGTTGCTGCAAAGTTCATGATCTCATTCTTTTTTGTTGCTGTGTATGTAGTATGCCATGGTGTGTGTGTACCACATTTTCTTTATCCAGTCCCTTGTTGACGGGCATCTAGATTAATTCCATGGTCTTTGCTATTGTAAATAGTTCTGTGATGAACATAGGCATGCATGTGTCTTTATGGTAGAATGGTTTATATTCCTTCAAAGATATGCTCAACAAAGGGATTGCTGAGTTGAATGGTAGTTCTAAGTTCTCTGAGAGATCTCTAAACTGCTTTCCACAGTGGCTGAAGGAATTTACATTCTCACCAGCAGCTTACAAGCATTCCATTTTCTCCGCAACCTCACCAGCATCTGTTATTTTGTGACTTTTTAATAATAGCCATTCTGACTGGTGTGAGATGGTATCTCACGGTGGTTTTAATTTGCATTTCTGTAATGATTACTGTTGAGCATTTTTTATATACTTGTTGGCCACATGTATGTCATCTTTTGAAAAGTGTCTGTTCATGTCCTTTGCTCACTTTTTAATGAGGTTGTTTTTTGCTTGTTAATGTATTTAAGTAAAAGATTCTGGATATTAGACCTTTGTCAGACGCATAGTTTTCAAATATTTTCTCCCATTCTGTAAGCAGTCTGTTTATTCTGTTGAAAATTTCTTTTGCTGCGCAGAAGCTCTTTAGTTTAATTATGTTCCATTTGTCAATTTTTGTTTTGGTTGGAATTGCTTTTGGTGTCTCTATCATGAAATTTTTGCCAAGGTCTATGTCTAGAATGATATTTCCTTCAAGGGGCTTCTTTCTGCAATATGACATGGTGAACAAATGCTATATCCTCACAATGCAGAAGATAGACAGGCCAGAGAGGGCCGGGGGAGCCAAGGGGAGATACAGAGAAAGAGAAAGGGGCTGAACTTCTCATTTTATGAGGAATCCCCTCCTGTGATAATGTTATTAATCTGTTCACTAGGGCAGAGCCCCGATAGCCTAAAAACCTCTTAAAGTTTCCGCCTGTTAATGCTGTTACAATGGCAATTAAATTTCAACATAAGGAGACAAACATTCAAACCACAGTAGGCTTACTGGGAAAGACTGAGCGCCATACAAATACCAGTATTAGTCAAATTAACAATCATCATTCTTATTATATTAAGCTGACCATAACAGTTGTTGTGTGCAGGTTCACTTTGGAGGAAAGCTGTGAACCAGGCGCTTTGTCTTTGTTTTGACTCTTCTTTCAGCAGGGTCTTCTGTGTTAGCTCAGTATCAGCTCCTTAAGTACATCTAACTTGTGATAGCATGCTAAAAGAAAAAAGCTAGCTAGATCCAGATCCTTTTGTTTATTCATTTGTCGATTTATTTGCTGGTCAATTATTAATTAGGCACCTAATATGCTTTGAAGTAACAGTAATAAACACAAGAAATGCAACTGTGAGTAAGAGGGCTAGTTCTTCTCCTCCTGGAGCATACTCCAGCATCAATATCCCATTAGGTTACCATTAGTGGGAACTTTCAGCTTGAGAAGAGATATCCTTTGAAGGTCATTAGGAGGATTATTTAAAAGGAATGGTACAGAGCATTCAGAAAGTTTTCAGCAGATCATAAAATGCATATAGATACGTACATACTCAAGGCAAAAGTTCCGTCAATCAGCACAAAAGTTTGTATCGAGTATTTAAATCTATTCTTTCAATTTTTGAAAAGAAAATCACCTAGGAAGCAATTTTTGGGGGAGGATAATGATAAAGTCAGAGCATCAGTAGTCTCAAAATTAGACTATGAAAATTTTATGGCTAGGAAATAATTTTGTTTTATTTCACTATTACCCCACCTACCATCGTGTCTAGATTCACAGTGAGACCTCTCTAAACATTTGCTGAAGTAATATAAGTTGAAATGTTTTCAAATTAGTCAAAATTAAAAATAATCCATTATGGATGGCATTGCAAAGAAAAAGATCAGATTATTTTAGTAGACCTCTAGGAATATACTTTGGAGCAGGGAAATACGTGTATCATGTGTAAGGCATGACAAAGCCATTCTTCCTCTATAGTAGTGACCAGCAAAGTTCTGTGATCACTGTGGTCACAAGCAGCGTGACCTGCCATGAGAGGAAGCTGTGGTGCAGTGACGGCCTCACAGAGAGGAGAAGCGAGAGCAGAATTTAGAAAGGCTTCCACCCACCTAAACACTGCCTTTCTCTGCCACTGCAGGCTGCACAAGTATCTCTCTCTCTCTCTCTCTCTTTCTCTTTTCTT
The DNA here is from genome assembly GCA_963574635.1 of Cheracebus regulus. Lineage (NCBI taxonomy): Eukaryota > Metazoa > Chordata > Mammalia > Primates > Pitheciidae > Cheracebus > Cheracebus regulus. Next base: position 78,875 of record CAUYQU010062569.1, on the reverse strand, counting down.
TAAAGAGTCAGATAGTAAATATTTTAGGCTATGCAGGCCATATAGCCTCTGTTACAACTACTCAACTCTGCTATTATAGCATGAAAGCAGTCATGGAAAGGATAAATAATTGAATGTGGCTGTGTTCCAGTGAAACTTTATTTACAAAAATATTGGGCTTGCAGGCTGTAGTTCGCCAACTCTTCCCTGTATCATAAAGATACAGATACTATACAAAGTCAAAGAAAAATATATGATTTAGCCACAAACTTTTAAGAGTCAAATCATCTAAGGACTTTTAAAGAGCAATGAGTAAAAAAAAGTCATAAACTACTGAAGAAAATACCAGCTCTTAGATTTAACATAATATTTCAATGGATTTTCTACTGATCTTTATCTTGTCCATGTGCCATCTTGTACATAGCATATATACTTGAGATACATAATGTATATAGAATTTTGTGTAGGTTCTAAAATTAAAATTCTTGTGTAAACATTTTCTTGTCATTAAAAATTCTTTATTTTTAATGACCACATAATAATCCAACACATGGATGCCATTATTTACTTATATTCCTCGAATTTTTGACAAACATTTATAAATTTTCTATTTTGTAAAAGCAAATTACACTGTGGAAATTACAAACATCTAAGAAATGTCCGTGATCCGAAAACCAAGATCAATATGAGGAACTTGAGAATTCTCTTACATGTGGAATACATTTGCCTTACTATGTTTTCTTCTAAAAATCCTTTAAAACAGTGACAGCAAAGGAGTGTGAAAGACATAAACCCAAAAGGAAAAAGAGAAGAGCAAATGACAGCACCCAAGAGATATCCACGAGTTGGGAAAGACAGAGGACAGATGAATGGTACCTGTGACTTATCAGGTACCTGTGAAATTCAGAGAAAGCCAAAAGGCAAAAAGCCAAGTCAATTTGACATATAACATTTCCACTTTCTTATAGTTTCTTCTTGTTCTTTAATTTTGCTACTTTCTTCCTAAACTCAAGTACATTTTATCATGCTCCTCCTAAATTTTAGGAAATTTTGCTTCAATATTCTGCTTTAGATCACACAAGATATATACATTTTCCAATTTCTTTTTACCTAAGTTAGGATATGGCCAAAGTGCTATTACAGAAAGACCCAAAATGCAGTGGCTTAAAGAGCATAGATATGTTTTGCTCTCTCATGTGACAAGTGTGGGAAAAGCAATGGTCAGCCAGCTGCTCCAGCTGTGATCATTCGCAATGCCCGGTTCCTCCCATTGAGTTGCTCAACCATCCCCTGGTCACTGGAATCATCTGCATGGTTAAGATGAGTTGCCACCAAGCCTGGGTCCCCACCAGTGGATAGGGTAGAGAAAGCAAAGAGGAGGCATGCCCAGTGCCATAAGAGTCAAGGACGGAAATAGCAGAAATCAAGTCTACATTCCGCTGCCAAAAACTTAATCACATGACCACACCTAAGTGAAGCAGAGTCTTGGAAATGTAGTCAAACTTAGTAAGAGAGATAATTAATTTTGTAGAAAGCTAACAGTAGTCACCACAGTTGACTTTCTTTCTTAAAGGATTGTACTTCATGGGCATCTAGTAATTTTCATTTGTGAGCTCATATACTCCTGGGTATACCAGTTCCTCTGTTTCCTAGTGTTCTTTGGTGAAGGGCTGAATCCCAGGTGTTTGTGGGAGAAGGGTGAATGCTTGATAACAGTTGTGAGGCAGTACCTGCCTTCTCCACTCCCCACAACAGCAAGGCTTAACTCCTGCCATCTTACCACTCAGCAAACTCCCACATCCACACAGGCACTGTGACCAGTGATTCCTGCCATGAGAGGAAGCTGTAGTGCAGTGATTGCCCCACAGAGAGAAGAAGCAAGAGCAGAATTTAGAAAGGTTTCCACCTCCCTAACCACTGCCCTGTCCTGCCACCCCAGGCTGCACAAGTACCTCTCTGTCTCTCTGTCTCTGTCTCTCTCTCTCTCTCTCTCTCTGTCTTTCTCTGTCTCTCTCTCTGGGGGAAGGAGAGGGAGGTTCTTCTGCAAGTTATTTAAATTATTATGTTATGTAGGCCTTAGTTTGCCATCAGTAAATGGGAGGTAATAATAACTACCAAAACCCATAAGGATTATTTGAAGATAAATGGCATACATGTGTAAGAATCTTGCTATCCTTCTGGAAACATATGAGGCAATCAATCAATGTTAACTATTGTCTTCCGCTATCTCACAAAGTCCAAAAAAAATGTTAGGAAATCTGAAACATGGTCTGTGGCAAAGTAACTCTGTGTTTTTGGTGAAATCACCTAATCATAAATATGTAGGAAAAGTCACAGAAATCTAGGAATAGCTAGAGGGCAGGCAATAAATTCTAGGAATCTCTTCTGGCCATCAGTGTGACATCCAGGTCATCATAAAGACAGTCATGATCCATTTTATGTCCCAGAACTGTGTCCCAGTAAACTACTTTGCCAAATTGTTGTAGAAAGTGCTCTCCCTCCTTTTCAATAGAAAAGACTACAAACAACTTAGATCTCCATCACCTCTGTGCTACTGGAATGTAAAGAAAAAACAGTTCGGACTAAACTGTTTGAGAAAGAAACACACACAGACAGAGACAGAGAGACAAATAGCACACTACTATACTATTATTATTGTTATTAATTATTATTATTAGAGACAAAGTCTTGCTCTGTCGCCCAGGCTGGAGTGCAGTGGTTCAATCTTGGCTCACTGCACCCTCCACCTCCCAGGTTCAAGTGATTCTCCTGCCTCCAGAGTAGCTGGGATTATAGACACATGTCACTACACCTGGCTAATTTTTGTATTTTTAGTAGGGACGAGGTTTTGCCATTTTAGCCAGGCCAGTCGCAAACTCCTGACCTCCAGTGATCCTCCCACCTCAACCTCCCAAAGTGCTGGAATTACAGATGTGAGCCAACCCACCCAGGCCTTCTATATTATTTTGTCTGAAATTTTATTCTTCCTAAAATTTTGATGTTAAAATAGCCTTTCTCTTATGAAATGATGATGTCAGTAGATGTAACTGTGTTTTTTGTTATTTGAATGTTTTCCAAAAAATGTAAAGTGAGCTATCTTTTGTGATGTTTCCTATAATTTAAAAAAATCTACTGTTAACAAAACTCAACACTCTAGAAACTATTACTTACTGAGTGTAGAAAGACAGATAATTCAAATTGATCCTGTGTGAAAAAAGGACAAATTCAAGATTTTTTTTTTGGTTGCTCGATATTTTACAGGATTCAAAGATATTTAGTTTTATTTGCACTATGCCTGTTTTTTCTAAATATCCTTAAAACAATGCTATTGAAGTCTAATTAACTTCTATTTGTGGGAAATATCAGTAAAAGGTGTTATAAACATATACACATCTCTACCATGTTCTGGTTTACTGGCTTACCCACCTTTACAATATTGGAATAATTTGACATACAAAATTAAGCGTATACTGTGGTTTCAGCTCCCTTTCTCTCCCTCTCTCTCTCTCTCTCTTTCTTTCTTTTGACACTCTAGGAGTTTACTTTTTCTTTAGAACTTTTTCAAGTAAATCTAATAAAAAAACAAATGTAATTAGAGCTACCTCATAGACTGATCATGGGCAGTGGTGAAGAGAAATGAAGAGCTCTGAGAGAGCAAGGTACGTCCTCACCAACTTGAGTCCCATACGACAGCCTCTGAGACATGACACCTAGGAATCCCTAGAGCTCAGTTTGAAAAATCACTGCGCTAGTGCAGTCAACTATCCTGCTGTCTCAATTGCTTTTTCTTCCTTCATTTCCTAAAGGTATAATTCCTGAATGGTTTTAACATGAAAAGAACTACCTTTTTAGTAAATGACTAAAAGATTTTAAGTGTGGAGTATTTTTGTTTTTATTCCCAAATGTTCAGTTATTTTAATATCATTTGCCTCTAAACTAACACTATTAAATATAGTTAAAGAGGATTTCTTTCTCCACAATAGAGGTAGGATTTATTAGAATAATTCATTATTCCCTAAAGACAGAAATACACATATATTTCAATTGTTGTAAATCATGTAGTTATCATCTTTCCTTTTTTTTTTCATACTGAAGCCTTATTTTGACAATCAAACTTTAGCAACTTCATTAAATGCATTTCCTGGTGCACCTGTTTGGACTCTGTGTATCATTTTCTTTTCTCTAACACATTTTTATTCAAGATTTGTTGAATTTTCCAGAGGCTGTCTGGGGACTTAGAGACATCTGTACCCAGCTGTTTGCTTAAACCAACAAAAAGTGTTGAAGCAAAAATCAAACTTTGGGGCATCAATTTAACCATTCCTTCTCAAGCATCTTAGATTTATGGAACATGTCAGCCTTGATACCTCCGCCATCATTGTTTACTACTTAGGGTAACTACTAAAGCAAAACTGACTGTACTCTTATGAAACCTGTCACTGGGTGGTATGAGGATCATGAAGGGAAAAGAATACAGGAAATAATGTAAAAAGCTTTGATTGGAATGGAATGACTATGAGAAAAACAGTTCAAGTACCAGAAATAGTATCATGCTATACAATTTAATTTATACAATTTATTATGTACAAGGAATTAAGCCTATTAACTAAGAAGTAAGCATCCAACAGAAGAGGATATACGATCAAGCTTTTACATTCTCAGAATGTGATTCAGTGATAGGATCCCAATTTTTCTGAAAGTTTCCTTTTGTCATAAGTAAATGTGTGGTGATCATTTTATTCACTTTCTTCAACGAGCTTATGAATTTACATTAGAAGAACTTATGTACAAGAAAAAGGGGTAGAAACATAGGGGCAGGCAAAGAGGAGAAAGTGTGAGTAGCAAGTGGAAATTGTTTAAAATATTGTGATGAACACTTCCTAAGAGCCAATTTTTGTTCTCTGAGTCTCACATCAGCTTTCCAGAATCAGATTTTTTTTTAATGTGTTGGAGTGAGGGGAAGCCAGTAAGGAAAATAAACACACAAGATCATGGCCAGCAGGGAACAGGATGGATGGCTTTAATATTTACATTGAGTCCTGTGAGGCCTTCAAATATATTTACATAGATTTTGTGATAGATTGATCGCTGTATCCATGCCCTTTGCAATTTGACATTAAAGTTCCTCCCATTCTGAAGCAGAGATTATTTCCCAGATTCTTGAATCTGGGCTAATCTTGTGACTTGCTTCTGCCTTTAGAACATAGTAGCAGTAATGCTGTATGATTCTGAGCCTAGTACTCGAGAGGCCTGAACACTTCTACTTACTAACTATCCTGGAACACTGCCAGTACTATATAAAACAAGCCCAGCCTAGCCTGGCCAGACAGGTGAGTGAGGCCACTCTAGACCAGCCAGACTCTAGCTAACCAACTGGCTGACCACTAGTACATGAGCCCAACCAAAATGAATGAAGCCAGCAAAAACTAGAAGAACTATCCAATCAACCAACAGACTTCTAAGCTAAATAAAGCTAAGTAAACTCAGTGGCTTACTATTTTAAGCCACTGAGTTTTGATAAACTGTGTTCACAGCAATAGTTAAGGATTCAACCTCCAAACAAAGTATCACCTTCATCATCTATATGCACATTGAGTCATTCATTTATCTATTCCCTTAGATTTGCGAGCAGTGCCAATTATATACTAACTGTTAAAACACAAACTATTCAACAAGGATTTACTGAGCATCAGCTTAGCTCTATAAGAACTTAGAATCCAAAAATGGGTGCAGAGTAAAAACAGACACTTGTAGGTTAAGTACAAGGGGGCAGCACAAGAGAATGTGGGGGCAACAGAACTGTTGTGTAAAGAACTGTGGTGTTATTCACATGACTTTACGCATCTGTCAAAACCCATAGAAATGTATACCACAAAGTGAACTTTCTTACATAATCTTTTTCAAAAATAATATATAGGAGGAATTAAAAAGTCAGTTTAGATTTTTACAAATGAATCTACTAGTATAATGAATCATAAAACTGTACTAAAGAAGGTAGAGTAGAAAGAAGTTGATGTGAGTAACTTTGGAAAACAGTGTTTTGATTAGATATGGTAAGTTAAAGACAAAATGAACTACATACGAAGATTGTATTTCTGTACTCCACTTAATACTTTTCTTCATCACAGGGATATGGAACAGTAATCTAGAGAATACTTTATATGAATAATAGGGTTAAATAAATAAATTGTAGATATTAAGAGCTAGGTTTCTTACTGTCAAAGAAAGAAATTATAAATAAATGGAAACAGTTTTAGAATGAAATTTGCGCTCAATTGTCTGAGTACGAACTTATGCTTCTTTCTTTTAAAATATATATATCCAGAGAGATATAAAAATAAATATGGATATGTGTATGCATGTGTAACTACACACAAATAGATTTCCTAGCTCTGTCTGCTGCAAGGGATTACAAGCAGTAATATCCCAGTAAGAATGGACATACTTAGCATCCACATCTTGGTTCCTAAGTACTATTCTCTAATAAAAAGAACCAAGCCTTCTTGGAAAAATGGTTGATTCCAAGGCTGGGATAGATAAAATACAAACCAGGCCTGGGGCATCTTGTGGTGCTAGAAAACAAGGATAAAGAAATACTAAAAAAAATGACAAGGGCAGTAGGAAGGTTACAGGAGTCCGCCTGAAGGTATACCAAATGGTTAAATTAGTAACAAATTGAACACCAAAGCAAATAACAATAATGTTAGCTTATACTCCAAAGAATAAACTAAATATTCTTGATTTCAGATTTTTACTTACCTAAAAATGTTTATGTATTTATAAATAAAATGGAGCAGAAGGGACACATTTTCTGCTTACTTACTCATTTATTCTTTTTCAATTAATACATATACGAGGAATGAGGGAAATAGAAAATAACCATTAGAACAATAATTGCTGCAGGCAAGATCCACTGATTAATGTTAAAATTAGTGAATAAACATTGAAGAGAAACAGAATATTTGGATAACTTCAAAGTTCCTTTTCCAAAATAAATGTGTGTTAGTTACAAAGAGAAAAATAGTAACTTTACAGTGGGGAAACCTGACAGGCATCACCTTAACCAACTGTCCAAAGTTAATCTCACAAGTAATAAAACATGTCTACAAGCTATACCTCCATATATGCACTGAAAATGATACATTACCTTTGTGATGTTTTTCCTAATAATGTATGGCTTAAATATAATCATGAGAAAATAGCAGACAACCCCAAAGTGAATGATATTCTACAGAATACCTGACCTTCAAAAGTACTCTTCAAAAGTCTCAGAGTCATGAGAGTCAAGGAAAGACTGAGAAACTGTCATAGATTGGAGCAGGCTAAGGTGATGTGACAAGTAAATGCAACGTGGGATCCTGGATTTGATCCTGAAAGGAAAAAAATGTCAGTGGATGATATGCTTTGCTGTGTCCCCACCCAAATCTCATCTTGAATTGTCACTCCCACAGTTCCCATGTGTTGTGGGAGGGACCCAATGAGAGGTGATTGATTGAATCATGGGGATTGGTCTTTCCCATGCTATTCTCATGATAGTGAATTTGTCTCATGAGATCTGATGGTTTTAAAAAGGGGACTTTCCCCGTACAAGCTTTCTTGTCTTACCTGCTGCCGTATGAGATGTGCCTTTCACCTTCTGCTATGACTGTGAGGCCTCCCCAGCCACAAGGAACTGTAAGTCTAATAGACCTCTTTCTTTTGTAAATTGCCCAATCTTGGGTATATCTTTATCAGCAGTGTGAAAACAGACTAAGACAGTGGAAAAATCAGCCTAGTCCAAACAGTCTTTTACTAAGTAAATTGTATTGTACAAATGTTAATTCTTCTTTTTTTTTTCATTTGTCAGTGTGCTTTGGTATGTTAGATTTTGACATTAGGGGAAGCTGGATGAAGGATACAAGAAAAATTTTTGCTCTATTTTTCCAACTCTTCCATATGTCTAAAATTATCTCAAAATTAAAAATTAAAGATATGTATTCATAAGTAACTTATTCTACTAGTAGACACTACTAAAGTCTTTCAGATATCTATGGCTTTGTATCCACCAAATTAAGACAGGTGAAGTTTTAATATGTATTTATTTATGTCTACTCAGTTTGTCAAATACATCAATTGAAATTTGGACTAGCTTGCCAGATTCGTTAGGTCAACTAGATAATGCTAAATCTCCATCTGCACATTATGTTATATAGACACCGATCAAAATACATATTGGTTTTACCATTGTTCATTGCACTTGGCATTGAATCAGAAAAACATACTTTAAAAGCCCTATTTCATTTAAGCAAATGATACTAAAATAAAATAAACCAGGAGTATATAAAGCATGACAGGCACTGTGCTTGGTGGTAGGTTAAAGTAGCAGACAAAACATACCTCATTTCTGTCCTAGTATAGCTTATATTCTACCTCTGAGATTATCCAGTTCTTTGGTTTCTTATAGATCCTCTCAATTATCAGAGTCTGTAATAACATACAAACTTCTTAAGGGCAAAAATTCTGTATCTTCTAATTCCTCTAACACCAATGGAATGTGTTATACATACAACTTAAATTCTCAATAAATAAATTCAAAATAAATGGTTGGCTGATCCAGAATCAAGATGTGAACATTGCAAAGACATTTTTGTTCAGGCCTATAAAGACACGTGTATGCAAAAGGAAAAGGCAGCTTTTCCAAAAAAAAAAAAATTTATTTTATTGTTATAAGAACACAATGTGAAATCTACCCTTTTATCAAATTTTCCATGCAATATAGTTTTTTAATTGTAGGGATAATGTTGTACAGTAGACCTCTAGAATGTATTTATCTTTCATAACCGAGACTTTATGTTCATTGATTGGCAACTCCCATTTCTCCCTCAAGCTCCTGGCAACCACAATTCTACTCTTTGATCTCATGAATTTGACTATTTTAGATACCTCATATAAGTGAAATCATACAGTATTTATCATTCTGTGACTGGCTTATTTCACTTAACATAATGTTCTCAACCTTCATCCATAATACAAAAAATGTCAGCATTTGCTTTTTTAAAGCCTGAATAATCCTCCATTGTTTGTGTAACATTTTCTTTATTGAAAATAAATAAAATGGGGGATGGATAGTTAGGTTTTTTCTACATCTTGGCTATTCTGTCTAGTGTTACAATAAACACAGAATGCTAATATCTCTTTAAGATCTTGATTTCAGTTCTTTTGGAAAAGTACCCAGAAGTAGAATTGCTGGATCATATGGTAGTTTATTTTAATTTTGTGAGGAATCTCCACACTGTTTTCCATGGTTACTGCACCATTTTGCAGAAATTAGAAGAAGGGTTCTAATTTTTCCACATTATCACCAACACGTGTTGTTTTTCATTTCATGGATATGACTTCCAAAACACCGGCAACTAAAGCAGAAATAGACAAGTGAGACTACATCAAACTAAAATCTTTTGCACAGCAAAGAAAACAGTCAGCAGAGGAGAAAAGGCCTACATAATGGGAGAAAATATTCGTAAATTATATATCAAATAAATGGTTGATTTACAAAATATATAAGCAATTATTATAATTCAATAGCAATAGTAATAACCTGGATTTTAAAATGAGCTGAAGACTTAAAAAGGCATTTCTCCAAAAAAGTTGTTAAAAATTACCAAAAGGTATATGAAACGATGTTCAACATCACTAATCATCAGAGAAATGTAAATCAAAACACAATGAGATATAACCTCACTCCTGTTAGGCTATTACTAAAACACAGTTTTGAAAAATGTTCACTACATTGCAGATTGCAGCAAATTGCTTAAATTGACCATCCAGCTTATCTTTCACCATGTTAACTAGAAGACCAGCTGCAGAACTGTGAGAAACAAATTACCTATTAACATACCTACTTCTGCCCAACAAAAAGAGAAGATTCGCTCTTCTCTTTGGTAACTCCAATTGTCAGATATTGATAAACATTATTAAGAAACTCCACACACTGATTTATCTATTAGTACAACTGAGATCTATGATTTAAATAATAAGAATAAATTTAAAAATATGTTGTTATAAAAATTATTTCTAAGTCAGTTTCAGGTCATTCCCTACCAAATATTTCCTTTCACTGTACCCAAAATTGGAATTATTTTGTGATGTATCATTTTTAGTTCTATGAAATATATACCATGCAGCTAACTCTCAGTTTATGGAAATAAAGAATGACTGAATAAACCAGAGCCTCAGGAGAATGATTAAGGTGGTCAAAGAGCTTGAAATCCTGTCCTATGAGGAATGGTTGAGATATGAGTTATATAATTGTTCCTTGGTGCCTGCAGGAGATTGATTCCAGGACCCCGACAAATAACGAAATCTGCAAATATTCAAGTCCTTTTTATAAAGGGGCATAGTATTTGCATATAACCTATGCATACCCTCCCATATACTTTCAATCATCTCTGGATTGTTTATAATACCTAATACAATATAAATACTATGTAAATAATTGTTACACTGTATTGTTTTTATTTGTATCATTTTATTTTGTATTGTTTTTTATTGTGTTTTTTCCCAAATATTTTCAACCTAAGGTTGGTTTAATCCACTGTTATGGAGGGCCAACTAAAAGTTTACAGATCTAGGGAGGACGGGGTATTTGTCTTTGGGCATTATGCTTGTCATGTGGAAATGTAATTAGACCTATTCTGTACTATGTTGTTCAGAAAAGTAGATCAAGAACATAGAGGTAAAAATTACATGGGAGCAGGTAGCTAAATAATTAGAAGTAGGCTTAGCAATTAATGACATAAAACCCAAAATGCAACTTAACTGAAAAAAGAGAGATGTATTTTTCTCCCTCTCTCAAGTAAGTAAAATCTATAAATAAACAGTCCAGTCTCCTTGGAAGACTTCACAATCAAAGACCTAGGCACTTGACACCTCAATATATGTCTTCTACCTCATGGTCTAAGATGGCTGCTTAAGTTCTAGCCGTCATGACTGCATTCCAGTCAGTAAGAAAGAAAAAAACAGGGGGAGTGGGGGTAGGAAAGAGTTACACTCTCTCTCTTTAAAAGCATTTTCTAAAAGGTATATACAAATTCTGTTTATATTCCATTAGCCAGAACTTAATAATATGTCTATATTCAACCACAAGGGAGGTTGGAAAATATGTCTTTATTCCAGCAAACCATGCATCTAGTTAATGATCAGTGTTCTACCACTTAGGAAAGGAAAAGGAGAACAAATATTGGGGAACAGCGAGCAGTTCTTTACTTGTCAATAACATGTTAATTCATTTCAATCTTTTCTTGTTTTAGTCTGCTTGGACTGCCGTAACAATGTATCACAGACTGGGCAGCTTAAACAATAGAAATTTATTTTCTCACAGTTCTGGAGGCTGAAAGCCCAAGATCAAGGTGTCAGCCGGCTTAGTTTTTCCTGATGCCTTGTTTCTTGGCTTTGGTGATGGCCATCTTCCTGCTGTGTCCTCACACAGCCTTTCCTCTGTTTGTGTATATCTGGTATCTTTTATTCTTCTTATAAGGACACCACTCATATTGGATTAGATTCTCACCTCATGTTTTGCAATAGTTTGTGGGATACAGGTGGTTTTTTGATACATGAATAAGTTATTTAATGGTGATTCCTCAGATTTTAGTGCACCCATCACCCAGGCAGTGTACACAGTACTCAACATGTGGTCTTTTATTCCCCATCCCCCTCCCAACATTCTCCTCAAGTCCCCGAAGTTTATTATATCATTCTTATGCCTTTGCATCCTCACAGCTTAGCTCCCACTTATAAATGAGAAAAACCATATTTGGTTTTCCATTCCTGAGTTACTTCCCTTGAAGTAATGGTCTCCAGCTTCATCCAGGTTTCTACGAAAGACATGATTTTGTTCCTTTTTATGGCTGAGTAGTATTTCACGGTGTATGTATACCACATTTTCTTTATCCACCTCATTGGTTATTGTGCATTTAGTTTGGTTCCATATCTTTACATTTGCAAATTGTGCTGCTAAAAACTTGCGTATGCACATGTCTTTTTCATATAATGATTTCTTTTACTTTGGATAGACACCCAGTAGTAGGACTGCTGAATCAAATGACAGTTCACTTTTAGTTCTTTAAGGAATCTTCACACTGTTTTAAATAATGGTTATACTAATTTACATTCCTATCAACAGTGTAGAAGTGTTCCCTTTGTGGTCTTAATTTGCATTTTCCTGATGACTGTTGATATTGAGCATTTTTTCATTGATTTGTTGGCTGCTTGTATATCTTCTTTTGAGAATTGTCTACTCTTGTCTTTTGGCCACTTTTTGATGGGATCATTTGTTTTGTCTTACTGATCTGTTTGAGTTCCTTGTAGATTCTTGATACTAGTCCTTTGTCAGATGCACAGTTTGCAAAGATTTTCTCCCACTCTGTGGGTTGTCTGTTTACTCTGCTGATTATTATTATTATTTTTGCTATGCAGAAGATTTTTAGTTTAATTTTGTTCCATTTATTGACTCTTGTTTTTGTTGCATTTGTATTTAGAGTCTTGTCATGAATTATTTTCCTAAGTCAATATCCAGAAGAGTTATTTTTTTTAAGTTACTGTCAAGAATTTTACGGTTTCAGGTCTTAGATTTTAGCCTTTGATCCATCTCTAGTTGCTTTTTGTGTAAGGTGAGAGATGGGGATCCACTTTCGTTCTTTTACATGTGGCCTGCCGGCTTTCCCAGAACCATGTATTGAATAAAGTTTTCCTCTCCCCAATTTGTTTTTGTAGACTTTATTAAAAATCAGTTGTCTGTAAGTATTTAGCTTTATTTCTGGATTCTGTGCTCTGCTCATTTGGCCTATGTGCTTAGACAGGTACCATGCTGTTTTGGTGACTACACCCAAGTAGTATAGTTTGAAGTCAGGTAATGTGATGCCTTCAGATTTGTTTTTGTTTGTTTGTTTGTTTGTTTGTTTTTTGCTTAGTCTTGCTTTGACTATGTGAGCCCTTTTTTGGTTTCATATGAATTTTAATATTATTTTCTAGTTCTGTGAAGAATTATCATGGGACTTACATTGAATCTGTAGATTGCTTTGTGCCATATGGTTATTTTCATAATATTGATTCCTTCCATGAGCATGGAATGTGTTTACATTTGTTTCTGACACATATGATCTCTCTCAGCAGTGTTTTTTAGCTTTCTTTATAGAGACCTTTCACCTCCTTGGTTAAGTATTTTCCTAGTTGTGTGTGTGTGTGTGTATGTGTTGTTTTTGTTGCGGCTGTTGTAGGAGGTTGAGTACTTGATTTGATTCTCAGCTTGGTTGGTGGTGGTGTATAGCAGTGCTATTGATTTGAGTACCTTAATTTTGAGATCTGAGATTTTACTGAATTCATTTACGATGTCTAGGAACCTTTTGGAGGAATATTTAGGGTTTCCTAGGTGTATAATCATATCATCAGTGAACAGCAACAGTTTGACTTTCTCATTTCCAATTTGGAAGTGCTTTATTTCTTTCTCTTGACTGATTGTTCTGCCTAGGACTTCCAGTACTGTGTTGAATAGAAGTAGTGAAAATGGTCACCTCTGTCTTGTTCCAGTTCTCAGGGGGAATGTTTTCAGCCTTTTCCCATTCAGTGTGATGTTGGCTGTGTGTTTGTTATATATAGCTTTTATTACTTTGAGGTAAGTCCTTTCTATGCCTATTTTGTTGAGAGTTTTTATCATAAAGGGATGATGGATTTTGTCAAATGCTTTTTCTGCATCTATTGAGATTATCATTTTTCTTTTTAATTCTGTTAACATGGCATATCACATTTATTGACTTGTGTATGTTAAACCATCCCTGAATCCCTGTGATAAAGCCTACTTGATCATGATGTATTATCTTTTTGATGTGTTGTTTGATTAAGTTTGCTAGCATTTTGTTGAGAATTTTTACATCTATGTTCATCGGGGATACTGGTATGCAGCTTTCTTTTTGTTGTTGTTATATTATGACCTCATTTAACCTTTATTACCTCTTTAAAGGCTCTATCTCCATATATAGTCACATTCAAAAGTATTGGGGGTTAGAGTTGTTACCTATGGATTTTGGCAGGGTGGAGGGAATTCAGTCTATAGTACTCTTAACTCTTCTCCCTCCTGCAATGTTGTCAAGAAGTTAATGGACACTGAAAGAGACAACAGGAAGTAACAGTGAGATGGAAATTCAAAAGTTTTGATAATCTAATCAACATCCAGATGTACTGACATATATTGTATAATAAAACAAGAGACTTTCCCATAAAAAAGTAGTAATAGGGGTTGGGGAGACAGTAGGGGATGAACTTTTTTCCAAACCCAATTGTATATTGTTTTCCCTCTAAGTCCATATCTATTTCTGCATCTATTTCTATAGATAAAATATCAGAAATCTGATATGCCTAAATTGGAAGAATAATTAGAAAATGTATTAATTACTTTATTGTATACTTTGTTCAGTAACTATTCATTTAGCTCAGATATTGTAATATAGTTGTAACCATAATATCTGAGAGTTTTTAAATTTCATAAACACATTTGAATTATACAATTCTGTTTTTTTCATCAGTGAGCCAAACTTAGCCACTAAATTTCTGTGCAAACTGTCCTAATTAGGGCACATGTATCATCATTGCTTACAGATTTTCTGGATTCAAAGCTATGAAATTTTATTTTTAAAAAGTAATATAACTCAAAATGGATTACAGACTTACATATAAGACCAAAAACTATAAAAGTATTAGAAGAAGATGTAACATAAATGTTTCATGACATTGGTCTGGTCAAAGACTTTATGGATAAGACCTCAAAAGCACAGGCAACGAAAACAAAAATAGACTAATGTAGTTGTGTCAGACTAAAACATTTCTACACAACAAAGAAAACAATCAACAGAATGTAGAGACAACCTATTGAATTGGAAAGGATAACTGCAAACTATACATCTGACAAGAGGTTAATATTAAGAATATATAAGGTACTCAAACAATAGCAAAACAACAACAAAAAAATAATCTGATTAAAAAATGGGTAAACTACCTGAATAGACATTTCCAAAACAATGTCTATTTGGGCACTGGTCAACAAATCTATTTTAAGATAGATTTGGGTTTCCTAGGTGTATAATCATATCATCAGTGAACAGCAACAGTTTCACTTTCTCATTTCCAATTTGGATGCTCTTCATTTCTTTCTCTTGACTGATTGTTCTGCTTAGGACTTCCAGTACTGTGTTGAATAGAAGTAGTGAAAATGGTCACCTTTGTCTTGTTCCAGTTCTCAGGGGGAATGTTTTCAGCCTTTCCCCATTCCGTGTGATGTTGGCCGTGTGTTTGTTATATATAGCTTTTATTGCTTTGAGGTAGGTCCTTTCTATGCCTATTTTGTTGAGAGTTTTTATCACCTAGATTATACACCTAGGAAACCCTAAATATTCCTCCAAAAGGTTCCTAGACATCATAAATGAATCACTAACCATCAGGTAAAAGTAAATTAAAACCACAATGATATATACCTTCTTCCAGTTAGAATGGCTATTATCAAAAAGACAAAAAATAACAAGTGTTGGTGAAAATGTAGAGAAAAAGAGACCCCTATTGTACTAATTTACAATTATACTGTTGGTATAATTGTACTGTTGGCATACTGTTATAATTATACTGTTGGTATAATTGTACTGTTGGTATACTGTTATAATTATACTGTTGGTATAATTGTAAATTAGTACAATAAGGGTCTCTTTTTCCCTGCATTTTCACCAACACTTGTTATCTTTTGTCTATTTTATAATAACCATTCTAATTGGAGGAAGGTGTATCTCATTGTGGTTTTAATTTGATTAAAATTTATACTATTGGTATAATTGTAAATTAGTACAGACATTTTAGAAAACAATATGCAGGTGTCTCAAAAAATTAAGAAGAAAACCACTATATGATCAAGATATCCCACTACTTGGTATATATCTGAAGGAAATGAAGTCAGTGAATTAAAGAGATACATGGATTCTGGTGTTTATTGCAGCATTATTTATAATAGTGAAGATATCAAATCAACTAAAATATCAGCAATAAATGAAAAAAGGAAATATAAAATATATATACTAAAGATTATTATTCAGCAATTAAAAAAAGAATATTCTGTCATTTTTAAGAACATAGATGAACCTGGAAGACATTCAGTAAGTGAAGTAAGCTAGACACAGAAAGACAAGTACCACATGATCTCAATAATGTAGAATCCAAAAAAGTTACTCATAGAAGTACAGTAGAATAGTGGTGACCAGAGGCTGGGAAGACAAGGCAAGATGAAAGGAGAGGAAAAGATTAGTGAGTGGAGAAATAAATTCTGATGTTCTATTGCACAGTAGGCTGACTATAGCTAACCATAATGTATTACATATTTCAAAATAACTAGAAGAGATTATTTTGAATGTTCTCACCACAAAGAAATGATAAACATTTGAGGTTAATGGCCTTGATTTGATCATTATGTATACATGTTTCAAAGCCTTAAATTGTACCTCATAAATACATAAAGTTATTACTTGGCAATTAAAATAATATAAAACTTTAAAAAAGAGAAGATGACACACAGAGATGCCAGGAGAAAGCCATATGAAGAAAAGAATACATTTCCTTCACCTAAATTCACTAATTTGTTGTCAGTTTGGCATATTTGTTCAATCTCTCTCTCTCCACACAAGCACATGCACACATGCACACACACACACACACACATACACACAAACATTTTTTTCCTGAGCCATCTCAAAATCAGTTGCCAGTAACATGATAAACTTAACCTAAGTACCTCAACAGTATCCTATGAGCAACAATACAATTATCACACCCAAGGAATTTAAAATTAAATAATGTCATCTAGCATAGAACCCATATTTAAATATCCCAAATTATCCTCAAAATGTCATTTGTAGCTTCCTTTTCTTACTCTTTTATCCAAGATTCAATTACTGTTTATCCTATGTGGTCTGCCAGTGATTTAGGGGGAAGCAGGGCCAATCATTCCCTTCAGTAAAATGGAGCGTACCCTATCTTGACTTCCTAAGGAACCAGGGTTCCCAGTCTCCAGGTGTAGGGAGATGGCATTTCTCATCACTTCTATAAAGAAGTCTGATGCTCAGACTTGGCACCGGATGGGAAAATTGTTACCTCTCAGTCCCCCAACTAAGACTGTCTTGGCCTCGAAAGCCACAGAAGGGCAGGGTCTATCAGTTGGTACACACCAAACAGGGCTATTGACTGTTCTCTGACCCAAACATACCCTCCACGGGCTGCAAGAAACTCAAGGAGCTTTGCACTTGATTTCTCTGCCCATGAGCTCCAGTCTTCCCATTTGCCTCTACAACATTCAAACAGAGATTTCTACATGGCACACCTCCACTAGGCTGAATTCACTGATAGCAGTTGTGGGAGATTTTCCCTGTTCATCTTTGTATTGAGCCTAGTACAGTGCCTGACATACAGTGGACCCCTGATAGACGTTTGCTGAATTACAAATGAAAATACACACATTTAATGATTGCCATTCTAACTGGCATGAGGTGGTATCTCAATGTGATTTTGATTTGTATTTCTCTAATGACCAGTAATGATGAACTTTTATTCATATGTTTGTTGGCTACATAAATGTCTTCTTTTGAAAAGTGTCTGTTCATATCCTTTGCCCACTTTTTGATGGGGTTGTTTATTTTTTCTTGTAAATTTGTTTAAGTTCTCTGTAGATCAGGAGACAACAGATGCTGGAGAGGATGTGGAGGAATAGGAACACTTTTACACTGTTGGTGGGAGTGTAAGTTAATTCAACCATTGTGGAAGACAGTGTGGCAATTCTCAAGGACTTAGAAATGGAAATACCATTTGACCCAGAAATCCCATTACTGGGTATATACCCAAAGAATTATAAATCATTCTATTATAAAGACTCATGCTCACGTATGTTCATTGCAGCACTGTTCACAATAGCAAAGACTTGGAACCAACCCAAATGCCCATCGGTGTTAGATTGGATAAAGAAAATGTGGCACATATACACCATGGAATACTACGCAGCCATAAAAAAGATGAGTTCATGTCCTTTGCAGGGACATGGACGCAATTGGAAACCATCATTCTCTTCAAACTGACACAATAACAGAAAACCAAACACCACATGTTCTCACTCACAAGTGGTTGTTGAACAATGAGAACACACGGACACAGGGAGGGGAACATCACACACTGGGGTCTGGTGGGTGAGGGGCTAGGGGAGGAATAGCAGGGGAGAGGGGGATTGGGGAGGGATAGCTTTAGGAGAAAAACCTAATGTGGATGACAGGGCGATGGATGTAGCAAACCACTACCATGGCATGTGTATACTTATGTAACAAACCTGCACAATCTGCCCATGTACTCCAGAACTTAAAGTATAATAAAAAAAAGAAAGTATACACATTTATTATCTTCCAAATGACTCTATGAAGTAGTGTTCTCTGCCAATAACAACAGTGTACATTCATAGGCATTTATAAATTTTTATATATTACAAATATGCAGTTTTAACACCAGTGAATTTTTTCCATTTCAGCTCACAGGGAGTAAAATGCCAGTGTGTTTTCACTGCCTTCTTGCATATGTTGGTAGTAAAACATTCACGACTTAGAGAATTATGCAGTGTGTTTTCAACAGCAGCTTTTGAAAGCCACTTTTTCCATTAAAACTGTCAGTTTGGTAATACAGCCATGATTTCAAAGCAAAGGAGCATTATGGCACAAATCAAAGATAGATTACATATTTTATGTTTATATATTCTAGGACCTTCGCAGTGTAAAGTTGTCAGATTTTTTTTTAGACTCTATGTAAGTCCCATCCATTTTGGAATTGGAATGCATCGCCTTTATGATGAACCAAATAAAACCAGTGTATAATATATGTGGTATTGCTGGGTATTATACCTGCTCTATTCACTAGCAACTGCCAGGGAAAAGAATAGCAATGAGAATTGGAAAAAGCCCTTCCCTGTTGCTTTACTTTCTAGCAAGTGGACCCCTGTGTATCTTCTAGCTTCCTTACATTTTGAAAAGATATGCGGATATCCCCAAAATGTCTGCAATTGCAGCTAACTGCTAATCAAATAAACAATTCACAAATTTATAACCAAGGAACCTTAAAAGTGAGAGGAAGCTCTAATGCTGTTTTTTTTAAATTAAAAAAAATACATTAGTATCTCTGACAATTATCTGCAATAGAAAACTATTACTGAGTTTGCAGTGAGAAGAAGGAAGAATTGCTTGGCAATAAGACAGTGTCCTAATTACAGGTGGCAAAGCATACTTGGGCATGCTCAGTTTGCAGGGTAAAAAAATAAGAGGAATTAAAGCTGTTAAAATAACAGTATTTGTCCATAAGTGGTAAGATTCTTCAGCAACACTTGTAAGTGACAATATGATAGCCTGTTTAAATACAGTTAGATAATATCCTTTGGAGATTTCCATCTTTAGCAATATAGTGGCAAATGAGGGCTGTATAAATTAAACTGATATTGAAACAGTCCTGCAGATTCAAATTGATGAGAACTATTTTATTTAAGTATTTCCTCTGGTTGCCACATCTCCATAAGGGGAAAAAATGAACTTAATAATGGAGAAAATTATGTGTAATCCTGATTAAGAATGTGGTCTCTAGAATCACACAGCCTGAGTTCAAACCCTGGCACTTCCACCTACCCGCTCTTTAAAATTAGGCAATTAGCATGTCTGCTCCCTGCTCTCCTCATCTCTAAGTAAGATTAACAAATACTTAGTCTAGATACCCCAATGTCATGTTCCTCTATGCACAGAAGGTAAAAGAGTTAGCCACTTACTTTCCAGAATCCTTTCCAGCTAGGATATAATGCTGTTCATATGGAATCATGATGGCTAGTGAGATATCTCTCTGGTGGGAAACACTGAGTAAACCTTTGCTGCCTGCAGAAAAGACAGAGATAGGTGGCTCTACCTCTTTCTCTGTCTTCTTGCTTTGAATGTAGAAGAGATGTCTTAAATTGTGGCGATCATCTTGCAACTTGAGGGAAAGGCCTGGAGAAGCACAAATATACTGGCCCTGACATCACTGAGTCACAGAATAACTACCCACAATGCCTTATCTCAAAACTGCTTTTTATGTTAAAAAAAAAAAAGCACCTATGTTTAAGCCATTCTAAGTTGAGCTCTCAGTTACTTGCAGCTGTAAGCATTTCTAACTGATACAATAAGATTAGTAATAGGACCCATTCCACAGAGTCTTTTTTATAAAGGTTAAATAAGATAACTCACAAAGAGCACTTAGCATGGTGCCCAACACATAGGGAGAACTGAGTAAACTACTATTAGCTGGTTGTGGTAGCAGCAATAGTAGTGTTGTCATTATTATTATTATATTTTAAAACGTGCCTGGGAAAAAGAATACACTTCCAACAGGATATCTCTATGTATACTGCCTTTGGAGTACAGATATTCAAGGATTCAGTCATTCTTCATGTTTAATTGGCTCTGAAGAGAATCTAGTGCCCAAAAGAACTAAGGTGGCTGCCAAAGGAGCATTGCCTGCAACCATGGGTTACCTAAGGCATTGAAGAATCTGGGTTGGCACTAAAATCCATTGTAGAAGAAAGAAAAATAAGCTAAAACAGAGCATATGCAATGTAGAGTTATAAGAAATTTAGTTTATATAAAATATGGAGTTAAAGACTATGAAAATACAATGCATATATCAAGAACAAGACAAATCAAATGCAATTACATATCAAGCAGAAAATGACATGTAATTTATTATATTAATTTTTTAAAGTGATTGTATTTTAGAAAGTTACTTGTTCAATAATTGTTAATTAAAGAACGTTCATCTTCCTCTCACCTTAGTGCTAAAAATAAAAGATAAACGTTTGCTTCTCTACCACCACAAATGTAATGCACAATAATCATCAAAAGTACATGGCCAACTTCACTTTGACAAAAGATAAACTTCGGATCTTGAAGATAGTACCAGATACCCAAATGGCAAACTCCACGATAACAAAACAAAGGAAGAAAGAGAAGAAAAAGTCATTGAAAAGTGGCACTTTGTTTGTGAGCAGTGAGTCCACCTCTGAATGACAAACAACTTGTACTTTGGTCAACTTTACTATGGTGTTTCCAAGACTATACTCAGGTTCTTTTCATTATTGCAGGTGGAGGGAATAGAAGGCAACAGCAGCTTAACAGCAGGGTAGGAAAAATAACTAGTGAAAACCTGCCATGGTCCTGCCCACACAGTCCCTTAATAACTGCTTCTGTTTTAAATGTCCTGTACTAGTCTTTGCCACCAACTGGCAAGATACTAGATATAGATTTATTTCCAAACGCTTACAGCCAAGTTGATAATGTACAGTTGGAAATAAACAATATTATGTAATTCCTCAATTTATTGAGCTGGCCTTTCTGAAGCAGAATAGACCTATTTCCTGTCTTCTGGGTAAACACTGTGCAATTCAAAGCTCTGTGCCACACTGGCCCATTAGAGCTATCCCAGTCTGCTGGCAGCACAACCATAACTAACACAGTGCCCCTTTCTCCTCCCTTCTTATTCATAATGATGTAAGGATGAATTGTTAGCTTTAACTTTGAGCTTCCTGGCATTGGTCCATTTGTATCACCACCCTGGCATTATTTAAACACAGTGTGCTTCATATTTATGAGCTTACAAAATTTCTGGTCTCCTGCTTCTGCCATTCTTAAGAACCATCAAGGGAAAAGGGTGTGACCATAAAAGCCAGTGTGTAACAAACCTCATTCACATGCAGGCAGTGTATTGGGAACCTTAATTCTATTAGAGCATGGACAATGAATGTATTTGTGTTAGTTACTTTCCCACTTTGAGGTTAAACAAACCAGTGAATGGGACTCCGGGTGGCAGCAGAATGAGATACTACATTGGATGACGCAGGCAGACAAATGCCAGGGAGCATTTTAAAAAAAACAAGAAGTCTCTTTCCTGCCTTCCCATGACTTTTCAGCAATTTGGATTCTGTAAATGGGAATGAATAGCTCCAGTCCTCTAATATCTTCATTCAGCAGTTTGGTTCTGAGGTTCACATGATGCATTTATCTCTATGGCTGCTTCTAAGAAAATGTACCCCATTCAAAGAAGGTCTGAATTAACTAAGTGTGTTCTGTCTACTCTTAAACTGATATCCCTTCCTGAATAAGGTCCTAATTTGCAATAGTTGCCAGACTGAATAACTTGCTGCAAACCTCCTTCCAATGCCACCACAAGAGTTGTTTCCCACAAATGTGATTAACTGAATACAGTTGTGTTTAAAACATCATGTGCATGCACACACACATGCACATAAGCACACACACATGCCACACCTTCGAAATGGTGTAGGCTCCCACACAAATCCTCCATTGCAGCACCCATCTGCTGTTAATAAGTAGCACTTACTCTGAGCAGGGGGAAACGGGCTACCACAAGCTGCCTTCATCACCTGCCCAAAGCTTTCACCTTACACACAGTTACTTAATACCCCTGGGATCCAGCAAGATTCTTGAGTGAAACTGGAGGAATGTGAACTCAACTTCGTTATTGTTCTGAAGATTAACATCTTTAGGTAGAGCAGCTGATATAAGATAGGAAGACAAATCTTAATGGGGCACTAGAAATTTGGCAGCACTGCTTAACACACTCTATCATTAACATCCTGCATTGTGGGCCTGAAAGTGTGTTGACTCCAGTAAGCATCATTTGACAACTATGAGAAAAGCACTAAGAATTAAACCCTTCCAAATCAGGCAGGTGTTGACTGATCAGACTAAATACTGACAAGAGCAATAAGTATAAACAGGTTAAATATGGATAACAGGAAATTTGATTCTCCATGTGCCAGGGTTTAGAAAACAAGCCCTCAAGTCTAGTAGGATTTGCTAAAGATAAAATAGTCTACCTCTTGCTTCAAGAACCTCCCACCCAATACAAAGGGGTATTCATTGTATTCTTACAACCTCACTAAAGAATGGGGAATATAATGCAAATAACCTTGTATTAGTCCATTTCAACACTGCTCTAAAGAAATTCCCAAAACTGGATAATTTACAAAGGAAAGAGGTTTAATTGACTCACAGTTCCACATGGCTGAGGAGTCCTCAGGAAACTTACAATCATGGCAGAAGGGAAAGCAAGCACCTTCTTCACAAGTTGGCATGAAAGAAAGCTTGTGAAGGAGGAACTGTCAGACATTTATAAAACCATCAGATTTCATGAGAACTCATTCACTCTGGTGAGAGTAGCATAGGTGAAACTGCCCCCATGATCCAGTTACCTCCCTCCCTCGACACATGGGAATTACGACTCAAGATGAGGTTTGGGTGGGGACACAGAGCCAAAGCATATCAACCTGACTACCTAAGAGGAAAATTAATGTATTTTTTCTAAGACTTTTGGCCCTCAGTTGTTCTTGCCTGGTTGGCATTCAATAAATACTTATAGTATTTCTGAAGTTTCAAAAAGTTCAGTAGCTATTACATTAATAAAGCTCATTTTCCAAGGAAAGAAAAATTAACCATTTGGGTATTTTCATGGTTCAAGTCAAATTTCTATCCATCAAGTTTACTAATTACGTAAATATTATGAGGACATAGAGAAAACACCAATTGATATTTGTCTGCAGATAGTTCCGTGGAAATTGTGCCACTGGTTTTTATCAATAAGTGTTTTAACCACTTGCTTTTTCAAAAACTTGAACAAATGCATCATTTTCTCAATGGGCCTAAAAGAAATAGATATAAAAATGAGACAAGAAAACTGGGCAAAGGTATGAAAATATAGCTCTCAAAAAATAATAGAGCCCTTAGTTTCATATCAAACCTTAGGGTTCCTTGTATTTTGTCATTTTTTCAGTTTCTCAGAACTATAGCAATAGAATGTTTGCTATTAGATCTGTGAGTAAAAGAGACAGTGTAATGAGCTAGCTAGTAATTTTTAATCACATAGAAAGATTCAAGCTTAAAAATGAGCTAGGAGACACATGATAAGACTGATTTAAAGTTTGTCATTCAATCAAGTTACTTTTAATAAGCTAGAAATGTATTTAACAATAAACCCCACCAGGACAGACAATAAGATGACCCAAGTTGGTACTATTTTTCTGAAGTGAAAAGACCAGGTTTACAGAAGCCAGTGAACAAGAGCTGCGTAA
Source organism: Cheracebus regulus (assembly GCA_963574635.1). Classification (NCBI taxonomy): domain Eukaryota; kingdom Metazoa; phylum Chordata; class Mammalia; order Primates; family Pitheciidae; genus Cheracebus; species Cheracebus regulus. The sequence continues at coordinate 54,700 of CAUYQU010062569.1, read as the reverse complement.
CTCTTACTTAAAACATATCTTTGTCTGAAACATTCAGTCAATTTATATGAGAAATGATATCATATATCAGTGGCAGAAAACTCTCACAAAAGTTTAGGGTTAAAATATCTGAACTCTCTGGCTTCTGGACTTGACCTATCACTCTAAGCCACAGACCTTTTCAGAAATGCTAATAAATATACATCCATATTTGTATAATGGTGGACAATATAGAAACAAAGGTATTTAAACCAAGTTTAAACTAAAGCAGCTTATATACTTTATAAACCTCAAAAGGTATTAAATAGAGACTTTTCTACATGTCTTCTTCTACTTCTCACCTCAAAGAGATCTGTTCTTTCAGCCAAAAAGGGTCATATAATGTTCAGCTGCTGGCTATCTTCTAACTGCCAGTTTTTTTTTTTACTGAGAATTTGGAGTCTATATTACAATTCTTCTGTGTCAGTGAATTAAAACCAAATGCCAATGCTTTCTCAGTATGACATATTTCTCTTACAGTTAGATTAATAAGTTTAAATTTTAATGTCCTTTGGGACTGGGAGTGTACTTAGGCATCTCTCATTCTATGACATGTAACAATAAAAACATGAACTTTGAAGAACCTAATAATTTTTTTATTATGATAGAAGTCCTAAACAATAAAATCTTCTTACATAGAATATAGGCAGAGCATGAACAGTGACTATGGCAGTTTTTGTCTTCCAGCTAAGTCAACCAACAAAGGAAGGCCTGTACTCATCAGAATGAGAAAGTATTTCAGCCTCAGTTCCTATTTAGCCCTTGACCTCAAATGTGACTGACAAGTGGAGTGGTGATTTGGGAATGTGATCAGCACCTGTCCACTGAGGAATGGACTGAAGCCAACAGCTCATTACACAGAAACCTACTAAACAGCCATTGTAGAACAACGACTTTTCATCACCTGGGTCAGATACAAACCAATAACCTAGAAGTGAAAGGCTGTCCATCAAATTCTAGTTCCCACTTCCCAGGTCCATTCAATTCCATCTATTCAATTTTGAGGACTCTCTTCTATAGGTTTGTGCAAAAGAGGCCATGTGATTCAATAGAGTTCAGACTGTTATTATTTATGGGATGAACTGAAAGGATTATAGATTCGATCACAATTAAGTTCTCCCCTAATGAATCTGTAGGCTTTAAATAATCTTCTCAAAGTGCACATCACTTTTCTTTCTCCTTAGATAATCTTGAGAGCAGGCACACTGGGTGATTTCAATGGTAGATACTCTCAGCCCTGAAGTGGATTTGACATGTGGACGAGGCTGTTAAGCCCAAGACTGAAGTCCACACTAGTTGCAGTGTTCCTGATGTCTGAGCACATATTCATGAATTAGCAACCCAAGTGTTTAATTTTCATGCAAGTACTTACGTGTTTACTAAAGATTAGCATTTTAATTAGTCTATATTTTTCTCTGAGACAATTGACATGAATAGTATTTGCAGATACCTGATGAAGAAGATGCAAAGTAAAAAAAAAGAAAGTTACACAGTTTTGAACAGTTTTATTTAAAAATTCTAATTAGCCATTGCTTTACCATGAAACAAAATGACATGAAGTATAAGTTAGGTAACCACTGAATTTATATTTGGTTGGCTTAGTTTGAGGTTTTATTTTTTGCTTTTTAATTTATTGGGTTTTTTCTTCTCAATTACAGTTCTCCACAGAGTTCAGCAAAAGTCCTTTCTATCAAATGTCTTTGTGTCTAGTATTTGGATCATGCTTCTAATATTAAACACTTCGTTTCTTCCATTTTAAGTTCTTATAGTGTAGCATTATGAGTGGCTTTAATTTGCCTAATTTCTAAGAGACATCAAAAGAAAATAATTGAGGTACAGCTCTGTTTAAGGCTTTCTGCTGCGATTGGGTAAAATCTTTATTATAAGTTTTTTTATGAAACACATGAAAAATGTAAAAGTTGTTAAAAATATAAGAATCTAGAAAGACAGAGGGGCATCAACTGAATAATAATGATTGTTGCATGAAATTTAGTCACTTAGGATTCCTCCTAAGGTCATTCCACAGATCAGAATGTAGCAGGTCTGAGACTAAATGTGGTTCTCATGTGACTACAGCAAATCAACTCATACATGACTTCACTTTCTCCCCTGTTATCAGGTAATTAAAATGGAAAGCTTTTAAAAATTCCTCTACTTTTTTGTATTTTCCAGGTACAACTTTTTCTTCTATTTCTTCCTTCATAGATATTTTTCATTTTGCTCAATAATATTTCCTAGTTTAACATATGTAGTCTTGTTTTGATTTACTCCTCCATAAAATAATAGACTTGTACTTTCTAAATTCTTTCTAGCAAATTTTCTAAAATCACATGCTTGGGAATCAATACCTTATATTCACAAATAATTTGTTTCCAATGGCCTAAAATGTACACAATGACTACAAATATTTAATACAAAAAAATTGAGATTGAAAAAAATGTATCTTTAAGTTTATCAAACATAATTTTTGCTTTGTATTATCTTTTTTCCATGCAATGGTTAATTTCAAAGAAAAGAAAAAAGAAAGATGATTTTAAAAATTACCACCACAGAGACGAGCACAGAAGTAGCCTATGATGTAAATGTCATATAGACTTTTAAAAATGCATGATAGAATCTGATCATCATCACTGGCATGATTATGACTAGCTGTCATACCCATATATTTTATGTTGTTGTATATAACCATGTGGTGTTATTATAACATATAACATGACATTTGACAGACATTAAATGGCTCTCTGAAGAGAAAAGGGCAAGGAGACAAGATATATCAAAATTTTCATGAAAAATAAAATAAAGCAAAACAAATGAAAGGGCGAATGATTTAAAAGGGAACAACTATTATGGTCTCTCTTTTCTTTTATAGAATCACTCAGAAAATAAAGCCTCCAAATTTGGGCTCATCAATATTATTTTTACGCACTTAAGGGAGCGGGGAAAATTTCAACCCTCATATGCAGACCCTCGCTATTTTACAAAATATAATGACTCCCTGTCTATCTGGCACTGAAAGTGAATAAGGTTTCCACACAAGTGAAAATATTTCTTATACTTGATATTTATTTATTTTTATCTCTTCATGTTTTCAGCTATAGCTATTTAATACCATCAATATTCCTTTGTCTAGTAGTTAATTTAATATTCCAATTTCAAATTCTAACAGGCTAGAAAACCAGATAACCTGACATTGAAATTATATGAGGCCATGAGGCACTTTGTCTTTAATATGTGAAATATAGTGCAAAGACATCATGGCATCTGTATTTGCTTCTTAAAAGTTTTTTGGTTTGCTGTTGTTGTTGTTGTTGTTGGCTGACTCTCTTGCTCATAGCTGCATCAACCATTAGATTTAGTAGCTGAAGGAGTGAGCTCTAGAAAAAAAGAGATGGTGTTACTGCAGTCGAACCTTCTAATGACTTCATAGAACAAAAAGAACAACTACAGTTAAATTCAATGCATTGTATTCTGACCAATTGATCTGGTCATTTTTAATCCCAAATTAGAGTCAACCACACAATGATGCTTTTCTATGCTACATTTATAGGAAATCACTGGTTAACAACAGATTCCTATCTTAGTATTAGAAAAGAATAGTATTAGAAAAGCTCTGATTGAGGTCACCTCTTACCTGCTCCTATGCAGTAACTATCAAGACACTGAAGAATTGGAACATGGGCCAAGAAGACGTAAAAGACACCACCAATGACAAAGCATGGTGTGTGCAAACATTCTGCACTTGCATATGACATTAGAAAAGTAATAGCCATATAATTTAAATATTTTGAACTATCTCTGCAAATGAATATCAAAGTGTCAGGGACTCAAAACCAAAACTCATATCAGACAGCCCTTACGCCCTAGGCATTATGTGTTCAGTAAAGTAAAGCATAAATTATTTTTTCTTTAAGCACAAATAATTTATTATGTAGATGACCAAGAGCAATTCACAAGGTTCCTTGCAATGAAGTACTTACCCAGTAGATAAAGACGTCTGCCAAATTTACACAAGAAACAAAATGAATAAATGTTTAGTAATTCAAGAACAACTAAGTGCCTTACGTAATACTACTCTGTGACCAGACTAATGATGTGTCATCTTTCTGACTCAGTTTATTCTTCATCTGTCCAGCCAGGGCTATTTAGAACGGGACAATGCTGGTATTGGCTACTTTGCATGGCTGTATGAAGAGTGATCATGACTGATACTGTTTGAAAATGTTGTGAATTTAATATATGGAATGAAATAATACATGCAAAAGAGCTTTGAAAATGTACTGACCATTATAGTAGTGATTAAAATCAGTATAAAACAAATTATCATAAATAAAATTTACTTTGATGTAGACATATGCCAGATGTAAATATTTCACTGTTTTATAAAGTTCATATGCATACATTTTTAATTTCAAATGTTATAAAAGTTATTTTATGCAGAAAATATTTACCCCAAAAAAAGTATTGATAAAAATTTGAAAATGAATCCTAGTAATTATAGCAATAAGAATACAAAGGCAATAAAATGTGTGTGAATGTAAACTTCTTAATTATGCCTCCAAAATCTTCATGTGCCTCAAAAATGAATTCAGTAATTTTAACAACTTAAAAGAAGTTGCTTTTTTTCTCCCAACATGACTGATTAGCAACATCGGATTCCAGTTCTTCTCAGAAGGATTAAAGTTACAAGTGAATGGAATTATCTGAATAGAAAACTCTGATGGAAGAAAGTGAGGCCCTGTTGGAGTGCCTGCAGGAAGAAGCTGGGGAGCAGAAAAGGTAAGCAGCAAGAATCTGGCAGAGATGGATCCCCTAGGAACTTGAAGCCCTATGGAAAGTGTAGGAGGATGGGGGTACTTCTCTGACGTCCTCACCCCTGCAACAATCTGCTGTCTCCTGAAGTGTTGGGAAGCCCCTCTACTTTTGCAACCCTGGGCAAAACTGTTGGTGGTGACTTGGGAACTTCACAGGGACATAGAACCAGGTGTCCATCATGCACAAGGGTGCCTGTATTTCCCTCAGGCCTGAATTGAAATGGTGGGCACCATACTGGTTGTACAGAGTGGTTACTGCCCTGCTATTATTAAAAAGTCAACATTGACAGATATGGGGAAAATGTGGAGAAAATGGAATGTCAGCAGGAATATGAATTGGTAAAATTTCTATGGAAAACAGTATGAGGATTTTTCAAATAACTAAAAATAAAACTACTATTCAACCCCACAATCCCATTACTGGGTACCTACCCAAAAGAAAAGAAACCATTTTATCAAAAAGACACTTTCACTCATGTGTTTATCACAGCACCATTTACAATAGCAAAGACATGGAATCAACCTGAGTGTCCATCAACAACTGACTGGGTAAAGAAAATGTGTTTCCATGGACACAGGGAGGCGAACATCACACACCAGGGCCTTTTGGGGAGTCTGGAGCTAGGGGAGGGATAGCATTAGGAGAAATACCTAATGTAGATGAGGGGGTGATGGATGCAGCCAACTACCATGGCACTTATATACCTATGTAACAAACCTGCGTGTTCTACACACGTACCCCAGAACTTAAAGTAAAATTAAAAAAAAAAAAAGAAAATGTGTTTAATATATACCATGGCATACTCTGCAACCATAAAAATGAATAAAATCATGTCTTTCACAGCAGCATGGATGAAGCTGGAGGCCATTATTCTAAGTGAAATAACTCAAAATCAGAAAATCAAATACCACATGTTTTCACTTATGAGTGGGGGCAAAACAATGGATACATGTGGACATAGGAAGTAGAATAGTAAACACTTGGGGACTCCATGAGAGGGGCAGGTGGGAGGGGGTGAGGGCTCAAAAACGACCTATGTTCTAAATGCCTAAGTGCCATGTTCACTATTTGGCTAATGAATTCACTGGAAGCCAAAACCTCAGCATCATGCAATATGCCCATGTAATAAACCTGCACATGTGCACTCTGAATCTAAAACAAAATAAAAAAAAAGAAACTGCTTCCAATAAAAAAAATAAAGAATACCTCCATGAAAATAAGATAATCGAATTTCTGTTTTTACCAGGAACATATGAATTCTTCCAGTGCATATTTATTCTGCAAAATCTGCTACATGTCCCTTTCCACTGACTCCTGTTCATTTTTCAGATCTCAAAATAGCTATCACTCCCAGAGGAAACCTTCCCTAGGGTGCCCCTCCAAGGACAGTCTGCATCTCTCCCATGGAATTTCTTGCATCTTAAGGCAACTGCATCTTTTTCCCCCCAAAAGACTGCAGAAGCTCTGCAAAGCCTGAGTCTTTATCTGTCTTGTTAGTGATGTTAAATAAATACTTGCTGAATTAAACAATAGGCTCTGCGCGAGGCAATGGTAGTGCAAATATAGCATGGTTCCTGACTTCGAGGAGCTCCCAATCCAGTGAAGGGGGCCCACGCTCAAATGGACAATGGCAACATCCACAGAAAGTGAAATAAAAGAGGGTGTCCTGATGCTGGGAGAGCAGATGTCAAGGAAGCCTGTCTGGACAGAGAAATGGAGTAGAGAGAACAGAGCACAATTGGCAAGTCACGGAACCCGTCTGGAATATATTCTCCTCGGAAGAGAACTCTAGAAAATTTTAAATTAAAATCATAAATGTCAGCATAAATATTTAGAATTAGTTACATGAAAACTGAGTTTCCAAAAAGAGATTCAAGATAGCTGTCTCAAGACATCATACACCTACTCTGTCCAGAAAGAAGAGTCAACATTATGAATACACAATCATACCTTGAAGAGAATATCAGGAAGAGAACCTAGAGTCTAAGAGAGAACTCACAGAAAACACCTGAAGCATAGAAGTCAAAGAATGCAAGTGGCCAGGCTTAGCCAACATCAGCTGGGACTCCCAAGAGGCTCAGAATTGCAACAAAAGTGTAAATGAGAGCTTTGGAGGTCCACATCCTGGCCACAGACTGCTTCAATCTAAATGCAGAAGAGCTTCTCTACCCACACAAACCTTGATACTAATGTGGCTGGTGATTTGGAGACCCTACAAGGGCATTGCACCAGACAGGAAACTCCTACAGGGTCACACCCACACAGACCTGAATAGCGGCAACAGAGCATCATTTGGGGAGCATAGCTGCCATGGGACTTAATTCTGCTTTGAGAGCAACAGCTCCCATATCTCCACATTCCAGAACTTCCCACTGATATTCACCACTGTCCACTTGGAGGGCTGCAGTGACAGAGTGCTGGCTAAACCCAAAGATCCTGCAAGGTCCTCAATACTCTAAACCATAGGAAATGCTATTCACCAGGGAAAGGATGGTGCAGTGCATCAAAAGGCAGCCCCTGGGATGAAGTAAACCAAACCACATTCTTTCCAGAGGCCAAGAGCTCCCTTTCTGGGAATGAAAAATGACTCTGCAACCAGCAGTGGCACAAATTCTGAGTGTGGCTTTGAAAGCAAAGATTGATATGCCCTTCCACTAGTGGAGTGGCCCTTGTGCTTGAGCTCTCACATAGAGCTCTCCCTGCTCTGCATACCCAATCCTGCTGCCGCAAGATGCCAGGGCAGGAGACCCAAAAGGCTATGTGTCTGGGGCAGTAAGTGGTGACTGTGATCCATTGATGACATGACCTCCATGCCTAATGAAAAGTCAGAACCCTTCCTCCCTCTGAGTGAAACTGTGGCACTGATGCCACAGAAAATAGAAGAGTCTGAGAGCAGTGTATCTGAAGCTGTTGGGGGTGACCATGAATGGCAGCCCCCACCAACACCAACCTATACCACTCGAGACCCAGAGAGTCATCCTGTTACTGCTACTGCCACTACCCACACCACACCAGCTGTCCAGGAACCTGAGAACATCCTTACCCACCTACCCCACCATTTTCATTACCACCATTCAGGCAAGCCACCTGGATACTTAAGAATTAGCTGCCAAAACAGGTGCCAGCATAGACCACCCTGGGACACAAAGATAGGCATGCTCAGCATAGACCACCCTGGGACACAAAGATAGGCATGCTCAACTCACTGCTGCCAACACAGGGGCCTAAAGTCTGGCCCACCTGACTTCCAATTCCCCAGCACAACTTTACTACAGCCTGCACTAATAAGTGCACCCTAACCCTCTGAAGGAATCACAGAAAGTGCTAACACCATTTACAGCCAAATAATCCATACAGAGACTACACTACTCCATGCACCCAACCAACACTACAGATATGTCTTCAGGAAAAAGTCCTCCCCTACAAGCAAATTCAAAAATAGAAAAAACTCATGCACAGATGCACAAAAATCAACAAAAGGATATAGAAAACGTTAAAAACAGAGAAACGTGACTCCTCTGAAAGAACACATAATTCTCAGCAATAGATCTTGATTAAAAAGACATCACCAAAATTCCAAATGAAGAATTCAAAATACTGATTTTAAAGAAGCTCAGTGAGATACAAAAGAGTTCTGAGATGAATACAAAGAAATCAGAAAAACAAGTCAGGATATAAGTAAGATCTATACTAAAGACATAGATAACTTTTTAAAGAATCAGATAGAAATTATAGAACTGAACAAATAATTGAAGAAAAGACAAAATATATTTGAAAGCTTCAACAATGGAATAGGTCAGGCAGAAGAAAGAATATCAGAACTTGAAGATGGTTCTTTTGAAATAACCCAGTCAGACAAAAATAAAGAAAATAATAAAAAAGAATGAGCAAAGCTTTCATGACATTTGAGACAACATGAAATGACCAAATACACAAATTATTGGTATCTTCAAAGGAAATAGAAAACAACAGGATTAGAAAATCAATTTAACAAAATAATAAATGAAAAATTCCCAAGTCTAGCAAGAGATTTAGACACTCAGATGCAGGAGGCTCAATGATCAATGGGCAGATACAATGAAAAATGGTCTCCATGGCACATTGTTATCAGACTGTCTAAAGTCAATGATAAAGAGCAAATTCTAAAAACTACAACAGAAAAGTGCCTAGTCACCTATAAAGGAAACCCCATTAGATTCACAGTGGATTTATCAGCAGAAATCTTACAGATCAGAAGAGAATAGGATAATATTTTTAAAGTTCTGAAAGAAAAAACCTGGCAGCCAAGAAGCCAAGAATACTATAACCAACACAATTATATTTTATAAATTAAGAAGTAAAGTCTTTCCCAGACAAGCAAATGCTGAGGAAATTTATTGTAAGAAATGCTTAAAGGACAAACAATAAGAGAAAAAGGAATAAAGAATATATAAAACAATAATAAAACAATTTACAATATGATAGAAACACAGTCTCATGTATCAATAATAACCTTGAATATAAATATATTAAATTCCCCACTTAAAAGACACAGAATGGCTGATTTTTTTTTTAAGCATGATCCAACTTTGTACTGTTTATAAGAAACTCACCTTAGCAGCAAAGACACATATAAACTGAAAGTAAAGGAACGGAAAAAGTTATTACATGCAAAAGGAAACCGAAAGTGAGCAAGAGTAGCTCAGATAAAAAGACTTTATCTCAAGAACAATTTTAAAAAGACAAATAAGGTCATTATACAATAATCAAGGAATCAATCTAGCAAGAATATGTAATAATTCTAAACATACATGCATCCAACACTGGAACACTCAAATTCGTAAAGCAAAGATTCTAGATATAAAGAAAGAGATAAACTTCAATACAATAATAGTGGGGGATTTCAATATTCCACTCTCAGCATTAAACAGATCAGCTAGACAGAAAATCAACAAAGAAACATTGAATTTAAACTAGACTTCAGATCAAATGGCTTTAACAGGCATTTACAGAACATGCTATCCAATAACTACAGAATATACATTTTTTTCCATCTACACCTGAAACATTCTTCGGGATATACTGAAACAATTCCAAAAAACTGAAGAGGAAGGAGTTTTCCCCTAACTCATGCTATAATGCTATTAGGCCACATGAAATGTCTCAAATTTTTTTTTTATTTGAAATCATATCAAGTATCTTTTCAGACCACAATGGAATAAAACTAGAAATCAGTACCAAAAGAAACTTTAGAAATTATACAAATACATGAAAATTAAACAACATGCTCCTGCATGATTATTGAATCAATGAAAAAAATAAGATGGAAAAAGTTTCTTAAAATAAATGAAAATGGAAACATGACATGGGATGTTTGTGTTTCCATTTTCACTGGAATACAGCAAGAGTAGTGCTAAGAGGGAAGTTTATAGCAATAAATACCTACATAAAAAAGTTTAAAAATTGCAACTTAGCAATCCAGTAATGCACCTCAAAGAACCAAGAAAGCAAAAATAAACCAAACCCAAAATTAGCAGGAGAAAATAAAGAACAAGGATCACAGCAGAACTAAATGAAGTTGAGAACAAAAAACAATACAAAGGATCAATGATATGAAAAATTGTTCTTTTGAAAATATAAAAACAATTGGTAACTACTAACTAGACTAACCAGGAAGAGAGAAGACCCAAATAAACAAAATCAGAAAGGAAAAAGGAGATATAACAACTGATACCACAGAAATATGAAAATCATCAGACTAACATGAACAACTACATGCTGGCAAAATGCAAAGCCTTAAGGAAACAGATAAGTTTCTGAAAACATACTTCCTATTAGGATCAAAACAGGAAGAAATAGAAAACCTGAACAGACGAATAATGAGAAGTGAGATTGATCAGTAATATAAAGTCTCCCAACAAAGAAAAGCCTAAGACCAGATGAATTAACAGCTAAATTCTGCCAAATGTACAAAGAACTATTACCAATCCTTTGGAAACAATTCCAAAAAATTGAAGAGGAAGGAGTTTTCCCCTAACTCATGCTATAAGGCGAGCATCACCTTGATACCAAAACCAAGCAAGGATACAACAGCAACAAAAAAATAAAACTACAGGCCAATGACTCTGATGAACATAGACACAAAAATCCTCCTACCAAACTGAATCCAACAACACATCAAAAAAATGGTACAATACAATCAAGTAGTTAAGTGGTACTTATCCAAGGGATGCAAGAATGGTTCAATACATATAAATATAATACATTAGATCAACAGAATGAAGGACAAAAACCATATGATGATCTTAATAAGTGCAGAAAAAGCATTTGGTAAAATTCCACATCCCTTCATGTTACAAAGTCTCAACCAACTAGGCATAGAAAGAACATGTCTCAACATAATAAAGGTCATATATGACCAACCCATAGTAAGTATCATACCGAATAGGGAAAAGTTGAAAGCGTTTCCTCTAAAAACTAGGAAAAGACAGGGGTACCTGCTTTCACTACTCCTATTAACATAGTAATGGAAGTCCTAGCCAGAGAAATCAGGCAAGACAAAGAAGTAAAAGGCATTCACACTGGAAAAGAGAAAGTCAAATTTTCCTCTTTGCTGATGAAATGATCTTGTACCTAGAGAAACCTAAAAACTTTACCAAAATTCTTTTAGATTTGATAAATGAATTCCATAGTTTCAGGATACAAAATAAATGTGCAATAATCAGTAGCATTTTTATACACCAATAATGATCTAGCTGAGAATAAAAACAAGAAGGAAATCCTATTTATAATAGCTACCAAGAAATAAAATACCTTGGAATACATTTAACAAAGAAGGAGAAACATCTTTACAAATAAACTATAAAACACTGATGAAAGAAATAAAGATGACACAAAGAAATTGAAACACATTCCATGCTAATGGACTGGATGAATTAATTTTCTTAAAATGACTGTATTGCCCAAAGATATCTACAGACCCAATGCAATTCCTATTGAATACCAATGATATTTTTCACAGAATTAGAAAAAAAAATCCTAAAATTCATGTGGAACCAAAAAAATAAAAGCCTGAATAGCCAAAGCAATCCTGATCAAAAAGAACAAAGCTAGAGGCATAGCATTATCTGACTTCAAAATATATTACAAGGCTATAGTAACCAAAATAGCATGATACTAGTGTAAAAATAGACACATAGACCAATGAAACAGAATAGAGAATCCAGAAATAGAGTAACAAATTTACTGTCATCTGATCTTCAATAAAGCCAATAAGAACTTACATTGGTGAAGAAACACACCCTTCAACAAATGCCGCTGAGAAAATTGGACTGCCAAATACAGGGTAATGAAACTGGACTCTATTTCTCACTGTATACAAACGTTGACTCAAAATGGATTAAAGTCTTAAATGTAAGACCTGAAACCACAAAAACACTAGTAGAAAATCTAGTGAATCAGCCAGTGTGGTGGCTCATGCCTGTAATCCTAGCACTTTGAGAGGTTGATGCAGGCAGATCACGAGGTCAGGAGTTCAAGACCAGCCTGGCCAATATGGTAAAACCCCATCTCTACTAAAAATATAAAAATTAGCCGGGCATGGTGGCGTGAGCCTGTAGTCCTAGCTACTCAGGAGGCTGAGGCAGGAGAATCGCTTGAACCCAGGAGGTGGAGGTTGCAGTGAGCCAAGATCACACCACTGACTCCAGCCTGAGCAACCAAGAGAGCCTCCATCTCAAAAAAAAAAAAAAAAAAATCCAGGAAAACTCTCCTAGATATTGATCTAGGCAAATAACTTATAACTAAGACCTCAAAAGCACAGACAATTTAAACAAAGATAGGAGATTAAACCAAAAGGCTTCTTCACAGCAAAAGAAATAATCAACTGAGTGAAAAGATAACCTGTTGTATGAGAGAATTTTTTTGTAAACCCTTCATCTGACAGGAGGCTAACATTTAGAATATACAATGAACTCAAACAACTCAATGGGAAGAAAAATAATAATACCATTTAAAAACGGGCAAAGGATATGAATAGCTATTTCTCCTAAGAAGACAGACAGAAGGCCAACAGTTATATGACAAAATGTTTGAATTCATCAATCATCAGAGAAATGCAAATCAAAACCACAATGAGATATCATTTTACCCCAGGAAGTATGGCTATTTTTAAAGACAAAAAATAACAGATGTTGGTGAAGATGTGAAGAAAAGGGAATGCTTGTACACTATTGGTGTGTAAATAAACTAGTATAAACATTGTGGAAAACAACATGGAGATTCCTCAAAAATTTAAAATAGAATTCACGTATTATCTAGTAATCCCACTACTGGGTACCTACCCAAAGGGAAAGAAGTGAATATATCCAAGAAATATATATATATATTTCTCATAATATATATGTGTGTATGTACATATATATGTCTCAAAGAAACATGTATAAAATATATATTTCTTTGAGAGAGATATATATTTTATATATGTTTCTTTGAGAGAGAGATATATACACCACACACACATGCACACACACACACACACAAACCATATTTTTTTGTCTATTTATCCACTGAGGAACATTGGACAGGGCATAGTGGCTCACACTTGTAATCCTAGCACTTTGGGAGGCCAAGGCAGGTGGATAGCTTGAGTCAGGAATTTGAGACCAGCCTGACCAACATGGTGAAACCCTGTCTCTACTAAAAATATAAAAATTAGGCCAGGTGGGGTGGCTCATGCCTGTAACCCTAGCACTTTGGGAGGCTGAGGTGGGCGGATCACCTGAGGTCGGGAATTCAAGATCAGCTTGACCAATATGGTGAAACCTCGTCTCTACTGAAAATACAGCTGAGCATGGTGGTGCATGCCTATAATCCCAGCTACTCAAGAGGCTGAGGCAGGGGAATCTCTTGAACTCAGGAGAGGGAGGTTGCAGTGATCTGAGATCATGCCACTGCACTCCGGCCAGGGTGACAGAGTAATATACACACACACACATATATATATTAGCTGGGTGTGGTGGCACACACCTGTAGATTCAGCTACTCAGGTGACTGAGGCAGGAGACTTGCTTGAACCAAGGAGGCAGAGGTTGTAGTGAGCCAAGATGGCACCATTGCACTTTAGCCTGGGCAACAGAGTGAGATTCTGTCTCAAAAAAAAAAAAAAAAAAAAAAAAAAGACGAATACTGCATGTCCTCATTTAATGTGGGAACTAAAAACTTTGATCCCACAGAGGTAGAAAGTGAAAAGATAGATAACAGATACTGAGAAGGGTGAATGGAGAGGAAGGGGAAGGATGAAAAGACATGGATTAAAATATGTAAATATATAGTAAGGTGAAAGGAATGAAGGAATAAATTCAGTGTTTGATAGCAGAATAGGGAGATTATACTTCATAAACAGGTATTGTACTCAAGTAATGGCCATGCTAAATACCCTGACCTAATCACTATGCATTATATACATGTAACAAAACTTCAAATGTATCCCATAAATTTGAACAAATTTCAAAAAATAAAAATAACATTGAGGAGAATTGCCAAGATGGCTGATTAGAAGCAGCTGGTGTATGTGACTCTCACACAGAGGAATGAAAGGGGTGAATAAATACAGCACCTTCAACTGACACATCTAAGTACATGCATTGGAACTAATCAAGTAAACAACTTGACCCACAAGAATGGAGAAAAGCAAAGCAGGATGATGGCCATCCAGGAGTGATACAGAGCCAGGGAAATTGCCCCCTGCCCCCACCAGGGAAGCAATGAGCGAGTGAGCAACCCCAAAAACCCATGCTTCTCTCATAGATCTTCACAACCTTCAGGTCAGGAAATCCCCTCATGAACCCACAGACCAGGGACTTCAGTCCAACACACAGAGCTACATGGAGCCACATGGAGGCCGAGGAGACTTAGATACCTGGGCATTTCAGCCTTCCCAGAAAAAGTAGCTGGCACTCTGGCAAAGCAGGAGGTTAGACCCCCAAACATACCTCTAGGAAAGGGGCTGAAACTAGGGGAATGCACAGCAACAGTCTGTAGGCCCTACTTCCACAGTACTTCACAGGATAAGATGCACTGGCTTGGTATTTCAGCCAACCACCTGTAGCAGTATTGTACCTACCTGAGAGGAAGCTCCGATGGAAAGCGGTGGGCCTCCATCTTTTCTGTTTGAGTGATTTAGCCGTTCCAGCCATTGGGCTTTGGAGAGTCCAAGCTGACCAAGGGCAGAAGTAGTACCTGAGCACAGCACAGGTGTTCTACAAAAACGTGGCCAGGCTGATTTTTTAAGTAGGTCCTAGATCTTGTTCTTCCTCCTAACTGAGTGAGACCTCCCAATTAGGGTCTCCAGCCATCCCCACCACTTTTTTTCTGGCCAACAGATTTGAAACTTCCTCAGGATGGAGCTCCCAGAGAGAGAGGTGAGCCACCATTTTTGCTGTTTGGGTGACTTAGCCATTCCACCCTTCAGGCTTTGAAGAGTCTTGAGGTGACCATAGCTGCTCTGTAAAAACATGACCAATCTGTTTTATTAAGCAGGTCCCCAATTGCATTTCTCCTCACTGGCTGAGAGCTCCCAGCTGGAGTCTACAGCTACCTCCTACAGGTGCACTGGGGCTGGTAAAAGATTCAAACCTCCCTAGAATAGAGCTCCTAGAAGTAGGCGCGGGCCACTATTTTTGTTGTTTTGCAGCCTTCACTGTTGGTACCTTCAGGTACTACAAAATCTGAAGTGACTCGGGACTGGAGTGGGCCCCCATCATACTGGAGTGGGCCCCCATCATACTGCAGCAGCCCTAAGGAAAGGTGGCCAGACTGTTACCTGGGTGCCAATTCCCATATCTCTTCACTGGGTAGGTTCTCCAGGCTTGGCCCTTCATCCACCCCTCATTGAGGGTATCAAGCCAGTGAGCAGCTTAGCAATTCCCTGGACAGAGCTCCCAGGGGCAACTGAAAGCCTCTCTACCACTACCTCTGCAGTGGAGCTGGCCTTGCTACCTTCAGGCTAACGAAGGACCAAAGACCCTAAATGCCTTATCTGCACCTCCAACAAGCTGCAGCAAACCCAAGCAGAGGAGACCAGTCCATCTTCCATGGGTCCCATCTACCCACAACTGCTTGTCAACAGACAAGAAACCCCCAACTAGCACCTGCAGCACAGACCCTCCATCCAGGCCTGATTACACTTAGTTATTGCTGACCTGCATCTCTCTGGGGTGGAGCCCCTAGGAGACAAGCAAAGGACCCTTGGCCACAACCACTACTAAGGTCCCTTCCTCTGCTGTCTCCAAGTAGGAGAAGGAACATAAACACTGAGACCACCCCAAAGCTGCAGTGGGCAGCACAGGAATGCCAAGCCACAATCTACAGCCAGCACTCAAGGTGGAGAGGAACCCACACTTTCAGAGCATTGAGAGGAAACATAGCTGCAACTACGAGAAAACATAAAGGAAATACATGATTGAGCAAGAATCTACAAACCAAGCAATATGTCTAAGTGCCACCTACTGGATCACACTTCAAAGCTTCAATACCAAAAATACCAGGCTAACATACTCCCTCTGAAACCAAAGACATGAAGTCAGCTTCAAATAAAGACCCTCCACAAAGACTTGACCCTGTGAAAACATTCAGAAAAGAAGTCTACTGACTGTACTCAATCTATACTGCAGTTAAAGAAACACCCAAATGCAGAGTTAAGAAAGACCCAATGCAAGAACTTTGGTAACTCAAATGGCCAGAGTGTTGTATGTCCTCCAAACAACTGCACCAATTCAGTAAGAGTAATGAGCTGGCTGAAATGACAGAAATGTAATTCAGAATACGGATAGAAACAAAGATCACTGAGATTCAGGAGATGGCAAAACCAAACCAAGGAAACCAAAAGTCACAGCAAAGCCACACAGAAGCTAAAGGACAGAATATCCTATATATAAAACTAATGTGCCTGACAGAGCCAAATAACAAAATACAATGATTTCACAATATAGTCACAAGTATTACCAACAGAATAAACCAAGCTGAGAAATAAATCTCAGAACTTGAAGACTAGCTCTCTGAAATAAGACAATCAGACAAAAACCAAATGAAAAAGAATAACAAGGAATGAGCAAAACGTCCAAGTATGGAATCATGTAAAGAGGCCAAATCTACAAATCACTGGCATCCCTGAAAGAGTGGGCAAGAAAGCAAACAACTTGGAAAACATACTTCAGGATATTGTTCACAAAAACTACCCCAACCTTGCTAGAAAGGCCAACAGTCAAATTCAGGAAATACAGAAAACTGCTGCAAGATTCCACACAAGAAGATCATCCCCAAGACACTAATCCTCAGATTTTCCAAGGCCAAATTAAAGAAAAAATGTTAAAAGCAGCTAGAGAGAAAGATCAGGTCATCTACAAAGGAAACCTCATCACGCTAACAGTGGGACCTCTCAGCTGAAACCCTACAAGCTAGAAGAGATTCATGGCCTATATTCAATATTCTTAAAGAAAAAAATCTTCAACCAAGAATTTCATATCCAGCTGTATTAGTCTATTTTCACACTGCTGATAAAGACTTACCCATGACTGGGTAATTTATAAGGAAAAACATGTTTAGTGGACTCACAGTTACATGTGGCTGGGGAAGTCTCACAATCATGGCAGAAAGTGAAAGGCATGTCTCTCATGGTGGCAAACAAGAGAAGAGAAATTGTGCAGGGAAACTCCACTTTATAAAACCATCAGATCTCATGAGACTTATTCACTATCATGAGAAAGACCTGCCCCATGATTCAATTACCCTCCAACAAGTCTCTCCAACATGTGGGAATTGTAGGAGCTACAAGTCAAGATGAGATTTGGGTGAGGACATAGCCAAACCATATCACCAGCTAAACTAAGCTTCCTAAGCAAAGGAGAAATAAGATCCATTTAAGATAAGCAAATGTTACAGGCATGAGCCACTATTGGGTGAAGTGGCTCATGCCTGTAATCCCAGCACTTTGGGAGGCTGAGACAGGTAGATCACAAGGTCAGGAGTTTGAGACCAGCCTGACCAACATGGTGAAAACCTGTTTCTACTAAAAATACAAAAATTAGCCAGGCATGGTGGTGTGTGCCTGTAGTCCCAGCTACTTGGGAGGCTGAGGCAGGAGAACTGCTTGAACCCAGGAGGTGGAGTTTGCAGTGAGACAAGATCCTGCCACTGCACTCCAGCCTGGGTGACAAAGTGAGACAAAACCAAACAAAAAAAAGATAAGCAAATGTTGAGAGAGTTCATTACCACCAGACATATGTTACAAGAGATCTTGAAAGGAGCACTAAATATAGAAAGAAAAGACTGTTAATAGCTAATACAAAAACACACTTAAATACACAGACCAGTGACACTATAAAGCAATGACACAAACAAGGTAACATAATAACCAGCTGACAACACATGACAGGATCAAATCCACATGTATTAATACTAACCTTGAATGTAAATGGGCTAAATGCCCCACTTAAAAGGCACAAAGTAGCAAGCTGGATAAAAAAGCAAGACCCAATGGTATGCTGTCTTCAAGAAACCTGTCTCATATGTAATTACATCAATAGGCTCAAAATAAAGGGATGGAGGAAAATTTGGCAAGCAAATGGAAAATAGAAAAAAAGCAGGAGTTGCAATTCTAATTTCAGACAAAACAGACTTCAAACCAACAAAGCTCAAAAAAGACAAAGAAGGGCATTACATAATGGTAAAGGGTTAAATTCAACAAGAAGAATTAACTATCCTAAATATATATGTACCCGACACAGAAGCACCCAGGTTTATAAACATGTTCTTGGTGACCTACAAAGAGACATTATGCTGGGTGAACCTGACCTAATCAGGTGATCCCTTAAAAGGTACTGGTCTTTTTTCTGGGGGTGGGGATGGGGGGAAGATTTAAAGAGTGAAAGGGATTTAACACCAGGGAGATTATCTATTGCTGGTTTGAAGACAGAGAAAGCCACACAGCAAGGAATATGGGGACCTCTAAGGACCTGAGAGCAGCCCCACCTGACAGCCAGCAAGGAAATGGAATATTCAGTCTTTTAACCACAAGGAACTGAATCCTGCCACAATCACAAAAGCTTGGAGGAATGCAGCCCAGCACTTTGATTTTAGTTTGTGAGACCCTGGGCAAAAACCTGTTCATGTTATATCTGACTTCTGACCTACAGAATTGTGAGCTAAGAAAAGAAGTATTTTTTTAAACTACTAAATTTATGCTAATTTGTTACCCGACAAGAGCAAACTAATATACTTGAATATAGGTTGACTCATACTTCATTTTTACCCCATATCTGAAAGCATTAATGTAACTTATTTGTCTTATTGATCAGAATTGGGTATATCAAGCATCACCATCAAAAGCAATACAGAGTTTTTACAGTAAAGCAAATTATACTAGGCCATAAGAAACTGGGGAAACCATATTATTATTGCAGTAACAGTATGTGTCAGTAGTATACATCATATCCTAATGTCTTTAATAACAAAAGGCAACATTTCAGTATTTTTAAAAGTCTCTAATTGTTCGGCACCTAGCCAAAGCTTTGGTAGTTAAATGTTTTGAAGTGATCTCTTACCTTCATTCTGTACCCTATCATAATCTACCCTGTTCTCTAATGCAATCTATAGAACAAACACTGAAAAACTACAAGTCACACTTTATGTAAAATGTGTTTCTAGAACAGCAACATAGTGGGGGCTCATTAGGTCCCTCCTAATGAATTGGCAAAATCCACCATTCAGAAAAGTTCTTCTCTGTTTTACACTTAGAAGTAAGGAATAATACATGGAAACAGTAGAACATTTTCATTTCTGTTAAAAGAATAAAAATATTTTTTAGGTTTTTATCTTGGTCAAATGATCTGTTTTCCTATATGAGAAAATGCAAAAACCAATATACTAATACATATATCAATATATTAGTATATGTATTAGTATACATATACTAATACATTCTATTGAATGGAGAAGTATCTCTTATGCATAAACACATGGTGTCAACACACACCCACATGGCAGCTCAACAAAACCTATATGAAAGGGAAATGACTGTGGAAAACTTGGGCATATAAGCATTATTTCCTTTACACAAAGCATGCTACATTTCTTTGGGACTCCTCCAAAAAATGAAGCCATCTCTTCAATTGGCTTAGTTGTGTTACAAATAAGGTTACTTTTCACAGTGGCAACTTCATGCTTTCTCCCTTGGTAGAGTAGTTCTGAAAATAAAAGAACTTTCTTTAGTGAGCATCTTCTCTCAGTTAAAAACAGTGTAGCTTCTAGTTTATTACCTTAACTTGTCTTCCTCATTTGCTGGTCTTTTATGGTTCTTGTAGTTGAGTATCTATAGTAGCTTATCACCTTTGACAATGGAAAAATCAGGGCTGAGAATTCTCTTTTGAAAGAATGAACAAAACTATTATCTTTATGGTGCACGTTTAGCATACAAGTACACCCTGATGTGTGCAAGGAGTCTCTTAACTCTCTGTATCTCTTCATGGAAGCTCCTGGAATAAAAAATGACTTTATGCTGGCTCTAAACTAAATTTAAACTACAGGTTCTAACCTGATAATGACAACCAGGCCAGCCAAGGAAATGCCCTATTGCATGCAGACTAACCTTATAGGTATTTCAGCAATGTAGGTGAAAGGAGGAGAAAGCAATCCCATTTCTACACTGTAAATTCCCTTTCTTTTGTCAAGGAAATGGATGGAGTCTTGCTCAAATCCTTCAGATGTCACCCATTCTCTGTTGAATCATGCTGTTCTTGTAAACTCATAGTATGACCCTAGAGCTACTCTAAACATAACTTAGAAATCCATCATACTGTAGTAACACCTTCAACTGCATGCTTGAATGAATGACAAAAAGGAAGTAAAATGGGACTAGGTGGGAATTAAATTTTTTTATCCTTTTTAAAATCTAAACTGAACCTAAATCATATAGACCCTTTGACGTGTATTTTTGAATCCAAATGAAAATTCTAAAACATTCTCCACAGTAAATACTAGCTAATTTTTTAAAGGAAGTAGAAAAAAATTTCTACTTCCTTTAAAGAGAGAAAAGATTTCTTTTTTCCAAAATCTTTAATGGAAGAATGACTGAATTGATGTGCAGCCAAGGTAACAGGAGACATAGCAAAGGTATTACAGTGTTATTGGTTTGAAAATCTACCACTGAGCATTGCAAACCTAAAGAGGCTGTAAGAGCCTCACAAAGGCACTCACAGAAATCCAGGAAGGTTGTTTGGGTTTCAAGTCTGATTCTTTTTTTTCCTCTATTTTCTTTCCTTTTAAACCTAATAGAAATGATATCCGTTATGTGTTCATGACCGTTTCCCTGAAATTCTGGGGAAATCTGTGGGCAGAAATGAATTTTCAGTAACATTGCTTCCTGGTAGAACTTAAAAGAATGTTTCCGTGTCTCCTGAACATTCTAAGGCAATGTTTGAAACAGTGGACTTCATTCTGGGAAAAAAGAGAATCAGAAGTAAGCCAGCACCAGGAAGGTGATTCCCTAAAGAACTGGGTAATTCCACTAATACATCAAAGTATAACAGCATTACTTTATAAAGAGCAACCTCCTTAAAAGAATATGCTGCCTTAAGGGAAATCATACCAAAACAAAGGATCATATATTTTCATTCTGCTTCTCTGTGCCAGGCCTTTGTGTATCTAATCTCATTTAATTCTCACAATATGTCTAAAAGGTAAACAGTATTGTTCCCACATTATAGAAAAGGAAACTGAGGCTCAACGAGGTTAAATAACTTGTCCAAAGTCATACAGCCTGTAAATGACAGGTGCAAAAGTTTAGATTTTAATCTGCTGCTCTTGATCTTATACACTTCCAGAATAAAGTTTTCATCCAAATCTAGCCTAATATCTATAACAGAGGACCAGGCACTACCATTTCACAGGGCATCAGATAAGAGAATTAGCAGAATATGTCTATTCTTAGGTCAGAATAGGAAGAGGTCCCCAAAGTGGAATAATTTACACCAAAAGTAGTAATGATGTGGAAAGAATCAAAGAAAATCAATTGTAAGAAATGAAAAAAATATAAATATGCAATAGCTAAAAATCAATAAATAATAAAATAATAACAAAATAAAATGTTTTAAAAAGCAATGAATATGACATTGTATCTTAAATTCCTCTCCTTTAATTCTTCTCTTCTATCATATTACCTAAAAGTAAGATGACTATATATTTTATAAAGCTGGATTACTTTTGAATGCAAAAGAAGTCCCTGTTAAAAATGATTCTAGTTCAACATAGGTCAGCCAGGACTTTTAACCACTCTGCCAATGAAGAACAAAAAGAGGTTTTATTCTATGGCAAACAGTTGCTTTTTTAATAGGGCTGATAATAAGCAAAACAAAAACTTCTTGTATCTTTAGTAACTACCAAACTTCCCTACAATTTCTAATTTTCCCCCTAAAGCTGGCTTCCTCCAGCTACCAAAATGTATCCTTTAGAGGAAAAGATATTATGAGGTATTAAGAACTGGACATATTACCCTTTCAAGAGTATTTCTATTTTAACACAAAACTACGTCTCAAGCTAAAGGAGTGAATTTCTTAACTGTAAAATATCAAGTGTAAGCCACACAGGTATTTGGGGAAGCCAAAAGGCTCCTCAGCATCTGTGAAAATATGCTACCCACATGTAAGAAAAGCCCTGCTTATCAATTCACCTCCAGCTAGAAATACAACTGAAACTAACTTGAGTGATAATGTCTTTATGAAAGACCAAAGTTGTTCGGGAACAGATATTGGCCAATTCAGTTGAAGTTGTGAAATAGAGGAAACTCTGCATGTCTCAAACCTCAACATTTTTTTCTATTGACAACATCAGAAGTTTTCATCAGGAGAAGAGTCATGTGCATAACCGTCTTTCTTGTAAAAGAAAGCCTGAATGCCCCACCAAAATGAATCACCCAATCTAGAAGAGAGTTCTTTCAAACGAGGAATTCCAAGATCAGGTTAATTACAGACACAAGTGAGCAAGTATTTACCTAGGAGAGGTACGGAGCAGACTTTGAGATGTGTTTAATTAAATTCAGAAATTAGTGAATAAGTGAGTATATAAGTGAACATAAATAAATCTACTACTAGAAACTAAGTCAGATCTCAGACTGATCTACCCAGATAGTCTGACACAAAGTTGTGTACTCTTCCTATGTGCAAGACTCAATCTCAAGCTCTGAAAAGTAGAAGTGGAACCCAGAGAATAATAACTATTAAAACAAAATGTAATAAAACTGCAATCGATAAAATTATTCACTTAAACTAGAAAGATGAGAGAAATATATTTATAAAAAGAGAAACAATAGAGAGAATTTGGGATTTACAGATGGATGCATTCATGAAATAGAAATCAAGAATCGTTTCTGAGCAGAAAGATGAAAAGATAAAATGCTTTAAAATGGGCTAAGAATGTAGAGAAGATTGAGTAGAAATGAGAAGAAAGACAAAAAGAATATCTGTTCTTTTCATTTATGTTTAGTAACTATAAAAATGAATGCATCTGTCATAAATGCTTAAGTAAAATCATATGACAGAGAGTTACAAACAATGACATTTGAAAAGAGGAAGAGAGAGGATTTTCAAAGCTAAGGAATAAAATTGTTCAAAGTTATAACTAATAGAGAAGAAGAAGGAATACCTTCAAAATATCTGAAGACTGATAAAGTGATACAGAATAAGCAAAGGAAATGTGACTTGAAGCAACAGATAAGCAACAGAATATTGGAGAAAAAAATCCAAGCATGACATTTTAAAATTAAGCATAATTAGATGGAAGGAACACAGACATCAGAAGTGATAAAGGCAAATACACAAGACCATGCACAAGAAATAATGATAATAAAAGAACAAAGAGTAGAAAAGAGGGGGAAAAGGAAGAAAAAAAATACGAAGAAAACAAAGTAAATTTTTTTATTCAGAAAACTCTACCCTAAAACTACGCATTTCTATACACACACTCTGTAAAGAACCAGACACACAACTCTTTTCCCAGACACTGAGAATGTCTTTGCCCCCAGACGTAACCCCTAACCCTCCCTTACAAAAATTCTCCTCCATGTGCGACCATCTCCTGGGAAAAGCAACTGTTCAGGCAGCAGTGCCTGGGTTGGCCCTTCATTAGAATAGTTCCCACAGGCATGTGTCCTCGCTAGTCATACACAGGAATCCCATATGGCACAATCTGGATCTCGTGGAGGTAAAATCTGCATAAAGTAGGACGAGGCCAGGGCCAGTACAAAAGCAGAGACATGCATGTAGCGACACTGGCTTCATGGCCTCTGACCCAGCTCTGTGCCTGTTCCCACACTTCGTAAAAACCCAAGCAAGTGTGTCCGAGAGCCTGTAGGTAGCAGCAGTCTGTCACAGGATGAGGATGGGGCTGAAAGGAAGCCCAGAATTAGTCTCCCGACAGCGTGCGGATCAACTTTAAGGCAGTGGCCTGTCATCCAAAAAGAAAACCTACGTGTGGCTGCAATTAACCCCGTTAGCATGTGTCTAGCATTGTCCTACTGCTAAGCAAATGACCCTATAGGGAGAGGACCAGAGCACAATATTCCTCTGATACCTGAAGATAACAGATTAGCTCAATTGTCTGCTATCAGACTGGACTAATGGACTTCAAGCTTTCTTTTTTGCATATATGCCAGCATGTGTGTGGTTTGGAGTAGGTCTTCGTTGCTTGTTATTGCTATTGCTTTCTTTGGTCATCATTTTTTTTTTTTGGCCATCATTTTATGTCTACCCACCTTGAAATAAAGTTATGCTTATATCTGCAATTCCTGGAAAATAAACAGATTGCCAAGGGTTATAAGTCAGTACATATTATGGTACTGTAAATTATTTTAAAATATTCCTAAACAAACATATTCACTAACAAGAATTTCTTAATAGAAGCCATATGAACATGCACACACACACACACACACACACACACACACACACACACACACACACAGAGTGGACACCACTTCCCAGCCGCTCGGTGTAAGAAAGCAAGGCCAAAGTTACCCTCCCAACTTGGAAGTCAGCTCTCCAGCTTGTGACAGTGTTTGTGTGTTGCTCGGTACTCCTTGAATGAAAGAAACGAGAAACATTTAAAAAGTGTGAATTAATCAGTTCTTGGTACCAGCCAATTACTCCATAGTTGGCACTTTTATAATTACAATTCAAAAATGCTTGAAAAATTATGACTGAAGCCCATGTTTTAATTCAGGGGTGGGCATTTTATTTTGAAACAAAAATGCGTCCTTAATTTTCCTAATTTTTCTGCCTACATTTTAAATGCTTCAATACAAGACAGATTCAAAATTCTTTATTAAACATTTTTTCTCTTATGGTTTAAAATAGAATGAGATTTTGACGGAAAGGAAATTTTAAGCCTTCTCCAGCAAGCTTTTTGGTGTCTACTGCATGTTTGAAAAGCAGTAAGGACTCCATGGAAGGGCATTTAATTATTCAGGAACAAGGAGAAACAGCCATCTCTCCTTGCCAGGCATCTTGGGTTCCTAGGATATGACATGGATCCTCCAACTCATACGCCCTCTCAGTGTTCTGGATTCTCGTCAAACAGATTATTATATTTCTGAAGACGATTTGGCCTCAATTTGCCATTTGTCTTCAAACATGACACAAAATCCAGACAAACTGCTGCACCTGAATTTTAAGACATACCACTCACAAAATAGCAAAAGAAAGCTGCTGCATGGGGTACTCAAAGACAGCAGAATTCATTTGCTATGCAGCTATAAGCACAGTTATCGTAAGTGCCCATTAATGCATCCCCCACGTGCTGGACCCTTGGCAGGGCTGCTAATCACGGTGTCCTGCAGCCCGCCCCGCCCGCCCCACTCCCCTCTTCAGTGGGAGTGCTATACTGGCATTCTTGTTTTGCTAGAATATGTTTGACCCACTCCAACATGAGGTGAAGAGTAAAAGCAAAAAAAAAAAAAAAAAAAAAGAGAAAGGATAGGGGGGTGGATGAAGGAAAATGAGGATCATTGTTTTTTAACATACTTAATAACAACATCTAATTTGAAATCGCCTAAGGGACATTTTTGGGTTTTTTTTTTTTGGTTGTTTTCTTCACTGAACCACAATTATATCTGTAAGGAAGAATAAATGATATTCTTAAATATTCTATTGCTTTAAGAAATTTTAAGTATGTTATCCACTAATGCTTTCTAATGCATTTTAAACATATATTAGTGACCCCTAATCTGAGTAAAATTATATGACATATATTTTTATAGATTATATAGATTGCTATCATCTTTCTGAAGAGTTCTGCAAAATGTTTTCTAAAAATGATTTCTAACCTAATATTATCTTCATTTATCAAGTAGCTAAAATTTAAAACACCGCAAGATGGCATCTGTAAACAGAAAAAAATCTGCACGAGGGACTACACTATACATTTTTGCTAAGTTGAATGTTCCAATAAAAAGTCTGGGAAAATTTCAGATGCTATAAGCCCTTTTACACAAAATTGAAAGATACAGTGTGGTTATGCTCATAGACAGCATAAATTATTAGAGAGATACTGGGATTGTTCCCCATCAAAATACATGTCTTTCACTGCAGATGTCCAGAATTCTATCATTAATATTGTGTTTTGTTTGGTTAAATGATCTGGCTTCAACTGTCTGCTTGTAAGATACAGACACCCAACTGAGAAGGCTCTAAGTGACTCGCTAACGCCTACATCTTTATGAGTGGTCTGAGGACACTTCTTGTCCCTCAGATTGGAGGGATCTGTAGAAGAAGGGAGTAAGACCCAACCCTGAAAAGTACTGAGATTCATTGAGAACAAAAGACATCTGCCTCATCCTTAAACTTAAGAGGTATTCCTTAGATCTCTATTTAAATTACTGTATGGCCAGGGCCACCTCTGTTACTACAGAAAATAGGAATGCTTAAACATAGAACTCCGAAGGACTATTTGTTTGTAGTGTTTGTTACCTTACATATTTTACAATATAGAACTTATACAAAGTTCCAAATTAACTTTTAAAGCCATTCTATCTTTTTTAAACAGATGTCCATCTGTTTGCAGTGGTTTTCAGATGAAAATGAGGGCTCCAGTGGTCTCCTCATTAACAGTGACTTTCCTGAATTCTGACTCTCACTGTAATGCACTCAAACCATGAGAATTTCAGTCGATTATCTTCATAATCTGCCCTAGATTGCTCAGTTTTGCTGTTGAAATTTTCTTCATTCTATCAACTTTCTTTTAACATTTTAACATAGAGCATTTTAGAACAGGAAAAATAAAAGTTAACTTCTTTTAAAGCAAACTATAAAGTGATACCTTCCCTGAAACCCTGTACCTGACACAATTAACAGATTGACTTTAAGGCACAGAAGGGTGCATTCTTTCTGTGACACTGCCCTGAAGGCTCTTGCAAATTCAGAAGACAGCCATCTCTCCCAGCCTCCGATCCCATCACCTCAGCAACAGAAACCCTCGGATGCACAGGTCACTCCACTTGAGGCTTTGACAAGAACACATTCCCCATGGGTGGTCTGGCTTTTACAAGTGTTTGGGCACAAATACATTAACGTGACCTTTTTTAAAAGCAGCCGATCTTTCTATGCATTCATGGAAAAATCATCACACCAGTTCTCTGCTTTCTAAAATATTGCCCTTAAAATCTAGCAATGCCAAATACTGCACAGTTTCAGATTGCTGTTGATTCCTGAATTTCCATTATCCTTCTACCAAGCAGTCAAAAGCTTATGCATTGCATTCATGTTCAGCTCTGCTGTTCTTGGAGCAGCTCCATGCTTTGCTGCACTGCAATGATATTTAGTGTCCTGTCAGTTCCCCGGTGGCAAGGAGTGCAACCAAATGGTTTTGCTACTTAATCGGCACAAACTGCAATCACTTAGAAACCAGACACAGGAAGAGCTATTCCTGACCACAGTGTAAAAAATGCATCCAAATATGTTAAGTGGCTTAGACTATTCACAAGCAGTGTGCTCCTAAACTTTTGTACTAATTTTTTTAAAATAACATTTCAAGAACCAGCTTTATACTGATAAATGCAAAAGAAGTTAATTCAATCTAGTTGAGATATTGGGCATATTTTTCATATAACAGGTTGTTGAGAGTCTCAGAAAGTATTAAAATATTTTCTTAATGATTGGAAGGAAACATTATTTGCAATAGCTATAACCTGAAGGCGAAAATGCCTAATTCACTCATAGATTATTAAAAAGCAGCAGGATGTGCTCAAAATGAAAGGCCCTTAGTTCTTCAGATTGAGGTGACTAGTTAAGGAGAGAAACAGCAGGACTTTCCAAGGGTTTCTTTGGTTTTGTTTTTGGTTTTGGTTTCGGTTTTTTGAGGTCTGAGTTCTGAGAAATTTGCAAAGGCTTCCTAAAGTTCTGGTGGTTCAGGGAAGAAGCTACCAAATTAATTTGAATGCTTTTAAAAGGAGGGAAAGGAGAATGAGTAAGTGGTGAATTATTCACAAGGCCCCACTAATTAAAATGTATGTGTATTTTTTATGTGTATTTATGTGTTTTAAACTGACTAGAAGTCACTGACTTTCACAAAATGCAAATATGTGGGTCAACTTCAAAGGAAATCTAAAGTGAAGAACAAATGGACACAAAAGCCTATTTTAGATACCTATCCACCAACCTTGGAACGTCCTGCTACCAAAAAACAACCCAGCCACCTCCTGTCTCATGATGCTGCATGTGTTTCATGCTCATCTCCTTGTTCCTGGAAATGTCCTTTCTTTCCTCCTTTGTTCTGTCCAGCGTCTGTTCCTACTCTTTCCTCCCTTCCGTGCAACCTCTGCCATTCTTCAGCAGGCTCCTGCTCTGTGCCATGACCTTGCCCATGTTGATTCAGGTCAGAGCTTCTTGAACTTCTCCCTGACCCTGACTCTTGTTCTGGCTCTATTCTTGTCCTAGAGCTGACTGCCAGAGGGCTTCCTGGCAGGCTTCTCAGAGAACTGAGGGCCGAGTCAGCCTGGCTAGACATCCTGATCCATGCACTTAAGCCCCTTATTGACAGCATCTTCCCAGAGGTGGAAAGCGTGAGTTAATTTTGAACTTGAAAATTTTGCATGGTTTCCAAATGTCCTGAATGTATTCTCCTGTTTCATGTGATTATCACTTAGCAGCATGCTGTTGGCTACCTAAATCCCATGCAAATCGCTTGCAAGATGTAGGCTCAGTGAAAAACACTCTCCCACATGTACAATTAGAACCAAGCATTATTCCCTACAAATCTAGTTCTAAGAAATGAAAAAGGGAGGTTATTATTATTTTTAATATTAATAGCAACTATTAACTGTTAATTTAGCCTAAATCATCTGCAAGGGAAATCTGTGCTGCTTGCTTGTTAGTTGAACGGAGTGCATGATAATGTTCTGTTGTGTGCTATGTGGCATACTCAGTTGCTAGGTTACCCAGAGCATCAGGAATTCAGGGAACAATGTACTTATATCTTTTTCAATTTTGAAAAATAAAATAGGTATTGACATAAAATACAGTGTGGCACTGAAGTAATTTTGTAGTGGAGAGATCAGAGGAAGGGGGCCTTTCATCTCAGTGACAGCAGTTTACTCCTCGTTGTGACTTACCGAGGGCAGTGGCAGGACAGCACAACAGGATGTCAGTCTCTGGCAGAATGCTTGTGGTCCCTGTACCCCAGCAACTGTTTCTTGAGTCAGGCTCCCCAAAGCCATCCAGCAGCTGCTGTTCTAACCTATGTCAACTGGTCCTACAGAAACCCTTGACAGGTCCAGTGATGTATGAGTGTGCAAGGGAAAAGCTAAGCCTTTCATGTTAAGAACAAGTATGACAGATCTGGCTAAGGTCCTCAGTTGGCCAGGGCCATGCCAGGAGCTTTTTTTTATGATTATTATTATTATCACCTTCATACTCAGAGATAATGTCATAATTTACAGTCAGGCATTGTGTGACCCAAATGATTGATGCCACTTAGACATGAATTGGTGGGGTTAATAATGGTCTTTCAGTGGGGCCCAGCATGGGAGGAAGCTCTTTCAGAAAGGCTGCCTTCACTTTGATATTCTGCTCAAGACAGGAAGGTGGACTTCTAGAAGTCAACACTCCATCAAGCTCTACTTCTGAAAGCAACCCCAGGGCCCCAGTGAAAACTAGGGGTGGGGAAACCTCAAAATCTCCTTTCTGTTCTTTCCAAAAGTACATTTGCTTGTGTTCAACCTTGGCAGTAGATGTAATCACAGAAGCTCCATTGAGGTGTGCACCATTAATTCTCTGATGAAAAAAAAGCTACCTTAGGAAGATATAGTTCAAGGAATCTGCCCCCTCCCCAGCAACATTATTCAGTCAGAACCAAAACTAGAGTAGGTTATGTCCATGTTCTTTAATCTATTCATCATGGCATTGTATTGAGCACCTACAGCTAGACATTATGCTAAATGCTGACAGAAAGTCAACAGTGATTAAGATGATACTCTTATTTTAAAAGTGATTAAAACCAACTAGGGATAATAAATCTAAAGAAAGAAAATGCAGGATGGAGATTAGCATTCATTTTACACCTATGTGGTAGATACTACAATGCAATTAGACAAAACTTAGGAAAATTGAAACTGAATCTAAGAGATGTTAAGTATCTTGCCCAAAGTCACACAATGGGTAGAGAACCAAAATTCTAACCTAGGTATTTCTGAGTCTTCTTTCTCCTACTCTACTTCCCAGTGTTCAGATAACACCATGTGGTGAGAATTATTTTTCAAAATCTAATACAATGTACCACAAAAATTGAGAAAAGATGACTTGTGAACAAGGCCACTAGAGAAGGCTTCTTGAAATGTATGGTGAAATGTGAACCTGAAGAAGGAGAGAATTTATAATGAGAGGAGAGTGGGCTATAGAAATCTTGTTGGGAGTTATTTTTCTCTGTCTGGAAAGTCACTATACCTTTGTTTTAGCACTGCCAAAAAGGAGAACTACTCTCTAAAATGATTAAACCTGGACAGCTTGCACCATTAAGTAGCAACATTCATTTTTCTTCTCAAACACTGGAGTTCACCTGTCTCACTGAAAGACATTATGAAGCCATCACCATATAAGTATCTTTCATCTTGAATTTCCTTTTTTGGCTTTATACCTACATCCAGTAATATATTTTCTCCAAAGGGCCTAAAGCACTTTAAAACCGATGATATATATTATTACTATTTTACCAACGATGTCATTGAATTGTGTCCACCATGTCTCACACTGTCTATCCCTGGAATTATCACATGTACTAGTGATAAAGATTACTCTTTATGGACAGAAAAAATACAGGTGCACTGAGCCTTCCCAGGTAATAAAATAAGGCAGAGTTGCTT
Source organism: Cheracebus regulus (assembly GCA_963574635.1). Lineage (NCBI taxonomy): Eukaryota > Metazoa > Chordata > Mammalia > Primates > Pitheciidae > Cheracebus > Cheracebus regulus. The sequence goes on along the minus strand of CAUYQU010062569.1, from coordinate 23,493 downwards.
TATAAATAGACAGTAGATGGGCAATAAATACTGAATAAGATCAACTCTAACAACACATCAACATCCTCAAAAGCAACCTTGCTGAGGGTCCTACTTCTTTCCATTGTGAGTCTATTAATCCTGGTCAGTCTTCAAAGGCTTTCCAGAGCCATCATAGGAAAGCCTAAATTCATCAGCATGGCATCTAGGGTCTCTCCACAATTTGACACTAGTCTGGAATGACATTTTCCAAAGTCTCTTCCCTGTGTGAGTCTAAGTTAGGTGAATACAAGAGAAAGTTCCCAAGGAACTTCCCAAGGAAGCAAAAAATGAAGCAGGAGCCATGATGTCATGCAGGTTAGTGGTGTTGATGCCAGGCTCCATCACCATGCACACAATCTATGCCAGTCTACTGGATCACCTTCTGCACCTTCTGCAGAGCACTTATATCAAAGTCGACGGTAGTGATAAATGAAGTTACCAAATTGTTCTCATGGGCTCCCATTTGTCTTCTCTCTCTCCCTCTTCAGATCCAGCCTCTTTTCCAAACTGCTGATCCTGCTGAACTTCAGGCCAACTCCTAGAAGCACAGCCAACAACCTTCCATAGACTTCTTTAGCTCCTATAATTATATGAGGTCTAATCTCCGTAATAAACTTATTTCAAATTACTCTTACTGTATCTTTTTCCTTGATCATGCTCTAATGAATATGCTAACCTATATACCTGCAATGGATTGAATGTCTATATACTCCTCCAAAAATCATGTGTCAAATATTATAACCCTCCATATGACAGTATCAGGAGGTAAGGCCTAATATTGTTTGGCTTTGTGTCCCCACCCAAATCTCATCTTGAATTCCCATAATCTCTATGTGTCTTTGGAGGGACTCAGTGGAAGGTAATTGAATCATGAGGGTGCTTACCCCCATGCTGTTCTGGTGATAGTGAGTTCTCACAGGATCTGACGGTTTCTTTAAGGGGCTTTTCCCTTTTTGCTTGGCACTTCTCCTATCTGCTGCCCCATGAAGAAGGTGCCTTTCTTCCCCTTTGCCTTTTGCCGTGATTGTTAAGTTTCCTAAGGCCTTCCCAGCCATGAAAAACTGTAAATCAATTAAACCACTTTTTTTTATGATTACCTAGTCTTTGTTATTTCTTCATAGCAGTGTGAGAACAGACTAATACATGGTCTTTAGTAGGTTACTACGTTATATACTAGGTTAGAGACTACTGTCCTTATAAAGGGACCCCAGAGAACTCTCTCACCCTCTTTCATGATGTGAGGATACCCTGAGAAGTCAGCCTGCAATCAGCAACCCAGAAAAGGGCCCTCACTGAAACCCAATCGCTCTGGCACCTGAATATCAGACTTCCAATCTCCAGAAACCAATTTCTGTTGTTTATAAGCCACCTAGCCTATAGTACTTCATTATAGCAGCTGAACTAAGACAGTACCCTTTATCATCTGTATATTCCATTCCACCTTTTGTACACCATAACTCAAAGAGAAGTTATCATTCCATTTTATTCTATTGCTTCTCCCTAGGATGCCATTCCTTGCCTCCCTACTGCTGTGGTTTGAATGTGTTCTCTCAATTCACTTGTAAGTTTAATTCCCAGTGCAAAGGTGTTGTGAGGTAAAACCTAGTGAGAAAAAATTGGGTCACACAGGCAGAGTCTTCATGAAAGAATTAATGCCTTTATTGTGGGAGTCAGTTAGTTTTTGCAAGAGGGTGTTATTATAAAAGAGAATTCATCCTTCTTGCTGTCTCCCACATGCTTGCCTTCCACCATGGAATGACTCTTGCCAGATGCCAGCACCATGCTCTTGGACATCTTCACCTCCAGAACCATGAGACAAATAAACTTCTTTTCTTTATAAATTGCCCAGTCTATGGTGTTCTGTTATAGCAGCAGAAAACAGCCTAAGACACTTATATTTGAGATGATATTAATAATAATAGCCAACATATACATAGATCTTAACATTCTAGACTTCTTCAGCTCCTATAATTATATGCACCCCTAACAGATAAGGTACTATTGCTATCCTGACTTTAGAAATGAAGAAAGGGAGGCTCCGAGACATTAAAACTAGCTTGCCAAAGATCCCACAGCTAGCAAGACGTGACAGCAGATTTTGAACTCAGTCAGTCTGATTCCAGAATCCCTGCCTTTAATCACTATTCTGTGCTTTCTCTTACTTACCATATAGCTTATATCTAAGGTGTACTGTGTTGACAAATAAAGCCTCAAATCTCAGTGGTTTGACGTAATAAATTCGACTTTACACTCATGCAAAATTAAATCTGTACCAGGCATTCTCCTCACCATCTGGAATCTGACCCCTAAGATTGCTGCTGCAGAGAAAGAAATGACCATAGGATTTTGAAGTTCTATTTTAAAAGTCAGGCCTGCAAACAACTTACATCTCTTCCACCCACGTTCCATTGGTCACATCTCAGTAACATGGACCTGATCTAACTGCAAGAAGGCCTAAAAAGACGGGTATGTGAATGTGTATCAAACACCAACCGTCTTTTTCATGCTTATCCTTCAAAATTCACCTTCCTCTCTGAAAGCTGTCTTCTAAGCAGAATGAATCTCTATTTCTTCAGTATCTAAAGCACTATGTTTGCAAATCTATTTAGTAGCATATATCTTATTAAATATACTATTTATTTTAACTTCATTTTTTATCAAAGTAAAAAAGAGAAGAATGTGCACATTGTTGAAGTCAGTTAAGCACGCCTCTTCAGGAAGATAGACAGTAGACTCCTATCACAGCCCTTTAGGGCCTTCCCTCTCCCTGCTCCATTCTAGACTGTTTATCCTATAGTTCTGCCACTCAGTTGCCAACCCAGTTCTTCCTTTCTCTTCTCTCCTACATGCAATCACTGCATCGTATTTTTCATGTCATTATCTGAATTATATCTTCATTTTGTTAAAGCAAGTCTCAAATGGCTTCTGCAAACATTGGAGGCAAATTTTCTGAGATTCTGCCTATAAAATGCATTCATTTGCCTGTGTACTTAATGTATTCTTTGAATGTATATAAAATTCGGAGCTTCCACTGTTGACACTGAGAAGTTTGATGATGTTATAATTATTGATTCTTTGTAAGTGAGCTACTTTTCCTCACCTGGATTTTAATGAATATTCTTTATATTTGTGTTGTCCTGAAATTTCTTCGCAAGGTGTTTGGCTGTGGATCCTTCATAAGCCCTCATGCTGTGTACTCAGTGGGCTCTTTCAATGCTGGAATGTATGTCTTTTAATTCTGGAAAACTTTCTTATGTCTTTGTTCAGTTTTTTCTGTTTTTATTCTCTTTCTGAAAATTTTAAGATATTGGTCTTTCTGGATTGTTCTCTCTCTCTCTCTCTCTCTCTCCCAAAAGGGTCTCACTCTGCCACCCAAGCTGGAGTGCAGCCATGTGATCATGACTTACTGCAGTCTCGACCTCCAGGACTCAAGCTATCCTTCTGCCCCAGCCCCCCTTGTAGCTGGGACCACAGGTGTAGACCTCCACACCCAGCTAATTTCTTTATTTTTTGTAGAGATGGAGTCTCCCATTGTTGCCCAGGCTGGTCTTGAACTCCTGGGCTCAAGCAAGCCATAAATCTTTGCCTCCCAAAGTGCTAGGATTTCTTGTGTGAGCCACTGTGCCAGGCCTTAGGTTGGTCACTTAATATTTTTATCTTTTCTTGATTTTTGTGCATTTCTTTGTCCTTTTCCTTTCTAAAAACTGGCCTTAACTTCTGCATTTTCTATTCCTTTTAATTATTATTTTGGTTATCTGATGTTTAATTTCCAAGAGCTCTTTTTTGTTGTTTTTTAAGTATCTTTTTAACAGTTTTCCCATCAACATTTTCTTCTTCATGTATATGTCTTTCTAAATTGCCATTTTCCATGGGGCATCATTTTTAGCTGAGAATTTTTCAAATATGTTATTTTTAATTGCTGCTGTTTTGGTTTATGTATTTTAATTGAAGCACTATTAAGGACCATTGCAGCACTATTCAGAATAACATTTTTTAAAGAATAAAATGTTTAGCTAAAAACTTTCCGTCACTAATCCCTGTAACTGTGTAGACCAGCCTTACGTCTCCACAGATATATATGATATAACTGTGAATATACCCTATCTGTGATAGGGTATATTCTCTCAGCTCTCTAGGGATTTTATCAGTGGCTTTGAGGTAGAAGAGTGCATTTCTTCTGTTTTCTGCCTTGTCTATATTTTCCTCTAAGTTCTTTTGGTTATCTCTCTCTTTCTTCCTCTCTCCCCAACCCTTTTCTCTTTTCTGCTTTTTTTGCTGGAGGTTTTCATCAGGTATCTAGCAAGTTGTTGCCTGTTCACATTTAAGAGTGAAACATAAAGCTGTTTGGAAACTGTATGTGAAGGTGGAACTTAGCAATTGGTGGGTTTCACTGCTGGCTGGGGACATAGCCCTTTGGAGGGGTGACTTCCAAATATCAGTCTCTTTAGATGGACACAGACCAACACTCTACTAGTTCAGTAGCTATGGAGAAAATTCTCCACTCTCTCTGGAGGATACAGTCCTGATTTCAAGTATTCTTACAGCCAAGCAGCTTAAGGAGGGCTTAACATTCAGTATGAAGGCTTTCCTTTAGTCGTCCTGTTTTTAAAATATAGTGTCTTTCTTCTCACCATTCATTTCAGCCTCTCCAGTTTAATTTTTTCACAAAATAAAACCAATGCTTCCTGTTGCCATTGGTGACGGAAAAATACCAAGGAGCTCTAGATACTTGTTATAGAAATGTCCAACCAATTCTCCATGTTTTCAACCCCATACCTTATTCCTGTCTTCAATGATACCAAGTGTCTTTACTTTCTGAGACTTTCTGAGATTTTCTAGCAAAATTTCACATTTCTCATTGGCATTACTTTCTGTAGGTATTTAGAATCAGGTTTTCCACCTCTGGAAACTTTTATGTCCATTTCTATCTTACACAAAGGGCTTACTCTATTATTGTATATTCTCCCATTCTGTTTATGCTTATTAGTTCACACCTTTTATTTTATTTGTATTTCAAGAGGGTACAAGGTAAACACATATATTCTATCTACTGTTTAATCAGCCTGTGTTCTGTCCATGTACATACTTTCTTTACCCCAAAAACGTGTCAGTTCTTTGAAGATGGGTGCTGTAACTCATTCTGCCTTTTATTTTCCATGGTGTCTTGACATAGTGCATGGCAGGATCTCAATAAATGTCTATTTTATTGGAGAGCTGGAAAATGACCTGAAATTCTACCTGGAAGCTCACAAAACCTTTTGCTCTTTAAGGTATTTGAAAAATATTTTTTTCAACTTTTAAGTTCAGGTGAAGGTTCATTAAATAGGTGAACTTGTGTCACAAGGGTTTGTTGTACAGATTATTTCATCACCCAGGTATGAAGCTTAGTACCCATTAGTTATTTTTCCTTATTCTTTCCCTTTTTCCAACCTCCACCCCCTAAAATGCCCCAGTATGTGTTGTTTCCCTTTATGTGTCCATGTATTCTCATCATTTAACTCCCACTTACAAGGGAGGACATGTGGTATGTGGTTTTCTGTTCCTGCATTAGTTTGCTGAGAATAATGGCCTCCAGCTCCATCCATGTCCCCATAAGGGACACAATCTCATTCTTTTTATGGCTGCATAGTATTCTAAGGTGTCTATGTACCACATTTTCTTTATCCAGTCTACTATTGGTGGGCATTTAGGATGATTTCATGTCTTTTCTGTTGTGAATAGTGCTTCAATAAACATACACATGCATGTGTCAGCCATTGTGGAAGACAGTGTGGTGATTCCTCAAAGACCTAAAGGCATAAATACCATTTGACCCAGAAATCCCATTACCAAATAGGTACCCAGTATGTACCCAAAGGAATATAAATCATTCCATATAAAGATACACGCACTTGTATGTTCATTGCAGCACTATTCAGAATAACATTTTTTAAAGAATAAAATGTTGAAACAAAAACTTTCTGTCACTAATCCTTGTAACTGTGTAGATCATCTCCTTATCTCATGGTTTAGATATTTGTGTTGATCATTTAACCTTGACTTTTTAAACAAAAGCCTAAAACAACAAAATTTACAGTGAAATGATCAAAACATCTCTGGTTATTTTAAAACATTAAAGACAAAGCCTGTCAGAATTTCAGGGTAAATGGAGTTAGACGCTGTGACAGAAAAATGTAGTTCTCTCCCATTTCACTCTCAATTTGTAGGTTTCTATTGGCATCCTCCTCCTATTGTCACTGGAATGATTCTGCCATCAAAAATACTTAGAAGGCAGTGACCTAATCTCTCAGTGATTTCTTTAAACAATTATATAAATATTGATTACTTACACAACTAGGAATAAGATAGTGTACTCGAAGAGATGACGACTTAAAAGGACAAAGTATAAATCCACATCTGTTTTCTATGACACAAATAAAGATTATTTCTAAATCATCAACATTTTCTTCTTCATACCATCTGTGTGTATATATCTTTCTAAATTGCCATTTTCCATTGGGCATAATTTTTAGCTGAGAATTTTTCAAATTTGTTATTTTAACTGCTGCTGTTTTGGTTTACGTATTTTAATTGAAGTTTTAAATTTTGTGCTTACACCCCATGGAGTAATAACCACAAAGGGTAGAATTCTGTTAATTGAAAGAATAAATTTGAAAACAATGCCCTAAATAAGTTAGACAACTAGGTTATAGATGGGATTTCCAAGAGACATACAGATATATGTGTTAGTGCATCCTTAAATACATGCAGATCTTTTTATATAATAGCAACAGATAGAATGGTAATATGAAAGTGCAAACTTCTTTCAAAAAAGCATTAAATTCTTGAACTAGTTAAGTTATAAAATGTTTCTAAAGAAAGAATTTCACAAAGATTATAGTGTCATTACTTGTTCCTAATCATTGAGTAACCACTATATGCCAGACACTATTCTAGGAACCAGAGAAAAAAGAAATGACCAAAAATAAAATAATGTGCCTTTAAATAATTTACAATCAAGAGACAGACACATAAACAGTTACAAAACAAAGTGAAAACTCCTTGAGAATGGCTAGGCATGGAGAAGAGGAAATAGACAAGAAGAGGATAATTTTCAATTGAGATTTACAAGATAGTTAGACATTATCCAGGAGAGGAAAAACTGCAGTGGGCATTCCATAAGGAGAGCCAAGTGTGCAGAGCACACAGAAAGGAACCATTTAGTCTGGGGAGCAATGAACAGAGTGAGGGTCAAAGGAGGAGGAGAGAGCCAGAGAGGGAGGCAGGACCAGACTATGAAAGGCTATACATGCCATGCTAAGGAGCTTAGACACAAAGCATCAGGAAATATGTAGGGAATTGTATGTGATGGATAAATAAATCAAATCCATATTTTAGAGAAGTCACAGTGATATGAAGGAGGAATTGCAAGAGGACAAGAATAAAGGTAGAGGGCTGTTGCACTACCCAGGAGAGCAATAATAAAGGCCTGAACTGAGGGGCTGGAAGGCAAATTCAGACTATAAGAGATGGAATTGACCAGAACTGGTGATTAAGATGAAGGTGTGAAGGAAAAGAAAGAGTTGAAGATGACTGTGACCGTTCTGGCTTGGGTGCCTATATAGATGGTGTTCATCCCTGAGACAGGACATGAGAAGTTGGTGGGTAAGAGAAAATGTAAGGAGTTCAATTTCAAACATGCTCTGTTTAATGTGGTAAGGTCATCCCCAAGCAGAGATTCAAATAGACAATTGGCTCTGTGCGATCTGGCTATAATTTGCCTCTCTGGTATGCTTCATTTTCTCCCATTTTACATGCACTCCACTTAACAGTAACTTTCCACCATTACTGGGATACTCCAAGTCTGTTGCACCTTAAAGCCACTGAGTTTCTTGTTCCCTACCTGAGACCTTGCATGGCTGATCCCCTTACTTCATCCAAATGTTTATTCAAAGGACTCTTGAAAACAATTACCCTTTTCACCCCATATGAAACAACTTCCAACCCATATGTCACTCTCTAGCCCCATATTATTTTCTTTAAACACTTATCACTGCTTGAAGTTACATTATGCATTAATTTTCTCTCCTGCATTTCCTGATACTCTCTAATAGCATTCAACAGTTTAGAAATGAAAAAAGTGAGTTGGACTGATCCAAAGGATATAAGGTGGCAAAATATCTGTATAAGAGAAATGAGAGATATGACCAAAAAAAAATGCCAAAATGTTATTCAATGACATTCATACTGGATTTAAAAAGAAGTAAATTAGGACCCTGACTCAATTTGGTTTAGAAGAAAAGAAAAGAAAGAAATTTGCTGGTTGATATAATGGAAAATTGCAAGAATAAATGTCTCTTTAGGTATGTCTTGTCTTTGCTTGAGATGAGACCTATCTTTACCTGTCAGATCTGTTTCTCTCTGTGTGGGCTCTGTTCCTGACAGGTCCTCCCGAAGTGGTAGCCAAACTGATCAGCAGCAGAACAGGCTTACATATCCAGTTTGGCTGCTGATCAGTTTGGCTACCTCTTACTCAATAAGACCAAACAAATCTGGGCTGACAGGTCCACCACTGAATCAGTCACTCTGGCTAAAGAAATAGAATATCTTGGTTGGCCACGTTTGGGTCACATGCTCATTCTTGCATCTAGATGGTGGCATCAGCCTCCCCCAAACCATAAGAGTGAGATTAAAATAGGAGAGTGTCTGTAAAGGAATACTGAGCAAAGAACACATGTGTACTTTAGATTGTAATACTCTTAGGAAGCAATGGGATGAAAGAAAGGAATTCTAAGGAAGGTTTATGTGTTTGAAGACCTCAATGAGATGAAAGGAAATTGTTAAGGAAGGGAATGAGGAAATGAACAAACCATCAGGATACAGACTGAACAGACAGTGGCAACACCTAATAAATGTGAAGGATAATCTGTGAGTCAATATATAGCAGCATAAAAGAAGGACAGGATGATAAAGCCAGTACTAGAAACCAAAAGGAATATAATTAATTAAATTGTTTAGATTAAATCCCAAACCCATTGCAACAACCTGTATTTTAAAAAGAGAAGAAAAAGAAAATGACAAATGCTAGCAAAAGTGTGGAGAACCTGGAACCCCTGTGCACTGCTGGTGGAATTGTAAAATGGTACAACCACTATGGAAAGCAATATGGCAGTTCTTCAAAAAAAAAGAAAAAGAAAACTACCATATGACCTAGGAATCCCACTTCTGGGTACATATCTAAAAGAATTGAAAACAAGGTGTCAAGGAGAGATTTGCAAACCTATGGTCATATTATTCACACCCATATTATTCACAATATCCAAGAGCTGGAAGCAATCCAAATGTTGGTAGATGGATGGATAGGTAAACAAAATGTGGTATATGCATACAATGAAATATTATTTGCCCTTAACGGGGGAAGAAATCCTGTCACATGCTATAACATGTATAAAACTTGAAGATATTATGCAGGTGTAATAAGCCAGTCACAAAAAGACAAATACTATGTGATTCTACTTATGTGAGATATACAAAGTGGTCAAATTCATAGAAATAAAAAATGGAGTTGTGGTTGCCAGGGTTCTGGGAGAGAGGGGAAAGAAATGGGAAATTTTTCTTTAATGTACATATAATCAGTTTTGCCAGATAAAAAATTCTATAGATCTGTTGCATAACAATGTAAATATACTCAACTCTACTGACCTGTACATTTAAAAATGGTTAAGATGGTAAATTAAATTTTATGTTATATGTTTATTAAATAAAATACCTAAGCAAAACTAAATCCAGGCAATAATTTGTCAGTTAACTGAACCATCAAACCAGTTATTTGCCTCAATCTACTGGTTTTTTGATTAATTGGGTTGATCAATGAATAGAGCTAAAAAAAATAGTTTTATTTATATGTAAACTCATACTACGGTCTGAAAATTTGCTTCCCCCAAAATTCATTTGTTGAAATCCTAACCCCCATGTTGATGGCATCAAGAGGTGGATCTTTCGAAAGTTGATTAGAACATAAAGGCATGGCCTTCATGAATAACATCAGTAGCCTTATAAAAGAGGCCCCAGAGTGCTGTCTTGCTCCTTCTACCATGTGAATACACAAATAGAAGCCTCTATGAATCAGAAAATGAGCCCTCACCAGACTCCAAATGTACCAGCACGTTGATCTTGAACGTCTCAGCCTCCAGAACTGAGAGAAAAAAAAATGTTATTATAGGCCACCCAGTCCATGATGTTTTGTTACAGCAACACAAACAAACTAAGACAATGAAAAATGTAGTGAATAAGAAGAGTTTTTTGAGGCTAAAAATAATGTATATGCACTCTCAAAAGTTTTAGGGAAGGTGTTGACTAGGGCCAAAAGTTGCCTGGTTACATTTCTTCTATTTCTTCTATTAACATTAATCTCTTTTCGATAAAATATCTAGTTTGTATGATGACATTGTAGTTCCCAAAATAATTGGTAATTTAACTATTTAGATTAGGGATTATCATTCCCATGTGTTATGTCATTAAACCTAGAAAAGTAATAATGTACATCAAGTTATTTTAGCCAAGAAGCTAGGTTTTTAAACTAATTTTGATATATTAATAGTGTTTAATAAAAGTTACAAGTCAATATACCATTTGGTAATATTAGAATCACCACAGACAGAAGCCACTAGATTGCTCATCACTAGTGACCCTCAATCATCCCATATCATCATGTTCAGGAGTATTAGATAGAAATGCTCTCACCCCATTCCTTTGGTTTCCCTAAGAAGGTATTTTCCCCTAACCACTCGTACCTTTTTGCCCCACAGCAACTCTCACCTCATCAGGTGGAGAAGCTTACCTGTAGCAGATATAGAGGTCAGAGGCATGGGTATCTCTGGTCTCCCACAGGAAGCCAGCATCTTGCTCTGTTCCTCCATGCTGGAAGTTGTACCACAGCAGGCCCCATGTGAGGTGGCCTGCTCTGATCCAGTGCTTCCTTGTGACTGGTTGAGTAGATTGAATTTTGCAGTATGATAATAGGAATCCCACTGTTGCCCACATTCTCCAATATTAGCCTTACCAATGATAAAGTGAACACTTGGTCTCTCCATCTGACTATCTTTTGTCTTATTTCTTCAATAATTCTGCACTCTGGATGAGATAAGGGATTTTACACAACTTCCAGAAAAGTCTATTTTTAACAAAATATATTTTGGGATACCAAGATTTACTCCAGCTTGCTCTAACATAAAATGTGATTGTCTTTATTGATTCAGATATTAAATACATGGATAAATAGAAAGAAAAATAAGTATAGGTCTTAACTAACCAGCAGAGACAGGAGCTTTACAATTCAAGAATGTTATAAGAAATAGAGCTCTTTCACTTAACTCTTTTAACTATTCTCCAGATATGATAAATCTATTAGTATTAGCATCCCAAACTACAACTGTTGTATTAAAATTTAAATAATAAATATAGATTTTTTTAAAATCCTTAACTTTAATATTAACTTTACTTCTGTATGGGGAAGTAAAAAAAATCCTCCAGACAACTGGCTAACATTTATTTATCCAATACATTCACCAAACACCAACTGATCACCTAAGGACAAAGCACCACCTGTAAACACTATGTATACAAACCCTCATGGTTTCTACTTTTAAAGAGCACAAATAAAACTGTGGAGACATACATGGGTACAGGTGCCTAGAATGAGGAGGTATTTGCTAAGTCTCATAAAAGGTAAAAAAAAAAAAAAAGAAAAGAAATCGCATGGATGTTTACAACAAATAGAGGTCTCTTTCAGAGGAGAAATACCTGTGCAAACTCGGTGGCATTTTCATCGGAATGTGTAAAACAGTGAGCAAAAATGAAGTTTGGAAAGCACAAAGCAAAGAGCTTCTGGGAGAAGTGAGAGATAAAACTGGAAAGGTATTTTGGGGCCATATCTGGAGCAGGGCTTGAATCCTAAAAAGAGTTAAAAATGACTGGAAAAAGAGCTATGTGGGATGAGCAGTGAGTCAGCAAGAGATGAATAAAAGAAGTGCTGAGCAGAAAGGACAGCTCAGTTAAAGTGAACAAGCATAAATTTGTGGCAGACTCAATCAGTGCAGCTTTCTCTAGCAGCACTCTTCAGCCTAGCTAGGAATATTTAGAAGTTCAAGGTCCATGGGAAATTTTAGGCATTAAGTGAAGGCACTGCTGAGTCGGCTGACCATGAAAACAAGCTAGACGGAAGAAAGAAAGTTGGAAGTTAACAGACAAGAGGAAAAAGAGCAGAGTCAGGGTTGTGATGAGAAGAAAGACCAGGATTAGTATGAGTAAGAAATTTAGGATGGCTGACATTAAAGAGACTGTGGAAGAGGCAAGATACTCAGAATTGGAGATTCATAGATCATGAGATCCAAGGATGGAGAGGAGTTGGGGATCATTGTTGTCAAGGAGGTAAGGAACTGTGGAGTCACCGATATGATAAAAAAGATAGGTTAAATTCACTGGGTAAGGAAAAAAAGTGCCATAGAGTTCCAAATACCATAGCAGCTAGGAGAGAAGGAGGGTTGCATGAGACAGTCCGAAAGAGAAGAGATTGCTGAATTTCAACAGCCAGAACAAGAATGAGGAAAGGGCAATGGAGAAGGAAGATTAACCCTCTTTCTTCGTCCTCCGTTAGTATAAAGGAAGGGGAAAAGAGAAAGCTGTCCTGGGAAGAATTTCATGGGAGGTAACATCATTAACAAGAAAGCCAGGCTGACTTATAGCAGAGAGGTAGAAAGAACATTTGTGAAAAATAAATGGAAGCTACAGGAAAAGTTTTATAAAAATAGAGGGAAAATAACAGGATAACCGTAGGACCTGGTAGCACAAAAAGGCAAAGGCTGCCTCTAGCACTCATTAGGATTATTTACAAATATTCTGGTTTACAAAGCAGATACAGACATGGGCTTTCATTAGCCAATTGAGCATGATCAAGTGACATGTGACACTTCCAGCGGAAGCTTTGCATGCTATGCACAATTCACCACATCGCTTGACCTAAGGCAATCCTAGAGTCATGTGTCATACGGAGCTTTGGTCACCAGGGTCTCTGAGTGATGCAAAAGAGAAGAACCCCCTTGCCAACCCATTATACACATTTTGCTTGAGTGAAAAATAAACCTTTTTTTGTTTAAGCCACTAAGATTTGGGAAGTGTTTGTTTCTACAGCCTGACCTATTTTGATTAATAGGTAATCCAAGTAACTAGAGGAGAAAAGCACTTTTAGAAAGTGCTTGAAATGTGTTCTCCTCATGAGTCTACCTATTTTACAACAGTATTTTAAATAAAATTTTCTTCAAGATACAAAGAAGAACTACAAGAATTTAGGTAAGAATAGTCCAATATTAGGATCCTCTAACGCTCACTGATGGTTTAGGACCAGCAGCAGCAACACCTGGAGCCTTCTCTCTCCTTCCTCAACCTCTAACCCCATTCCGGTCTGTTAGCTCCATTAAGCCTAAGCCAAAGACTCCAGGGAGAAGGGAGGGGAAAGAAATCGCTCTGGCAAAAGATCTCTCCTGAGCTGGAGGTGGAAGAGATCGCAGACAGGAACAATTTGTGCTGAGGCAGAGTCCAGAGAACAGAGAAGTTAGCCAGAAATTGGGATGGGGGTTCTCTAGACATAGACTCTAGAAGCTCAAAGTAAGAAGGGTAACTAGGACTCAGCTAAGCAATATTAGCAGTGATTAGAAGACAGAATTTAGTGACTGGAGATTTTGAAAGCTGATAAGATCAACAAATTCCAATATTGGATGCTAATCTGCTGTTTACCTTGGATTTGCTTTGTGGTTTTTTTGTTTGTTTATTTTGTTTTGTTTTTGTCTTTATTGGCTTTTTACAGAGTGGAAGATGTGATGAGCAGGATTTGGTGGCCTATGAGGGCTCCAGTTACACCTGTCATCACCTGTAAAAATTTTCACCAGTTTACATTTTAGATTTTTAAAATACCCTTGCCATGATGATACAGAATAAAGGATCTTATTTTCTGGAACAAAGAAGCACAAAATATGTATCCTCCTTTTTCCATCATTAATCAACTCTCTTATACCTGCTGTAATTCCTAGGCTTGTGGACTCTTGCTCATCTACCAAACAAAGATGTTTGATGAAATGTTCCCTTTTGCTATGGGGTGATTCCAGCAGGAAGAGGCAGACTCCTAAGCAGCATAGTCTCACTCAGAGCTGTCGCTGTGGCTTGTAATATACTGTACACTAATGACTTCGTGACATTGTTATCCCTTTTCTTAGCTTCTCAGAGGACACCTGGCTTAACTGAACTACTAGCTTATTTTATCACTCTGTAGGTCATCCCAATCCTTAGAATTAAAGAGAGGAGGGAGCATCATGCAATTGTCACACCATTACTCCTAGCCCTGGAAATACAATGATAAAGAAGTTCAGAGATGCAAAAGAGACTGCTGGGAAGGTTGACTGCCTTCTTAGATCTGACAAGGATAATTCCAGAGCCTATAACTTCTAGTAATATGGTTTCAAATTGACAGCATTTTGATGTATGTAAGTTATTGACAGAATTTTCTTTACATTACACTAAAGGCTCTCAGGAGTTAACATGATAGGCCACAGTCTAGAAGACAAAATGAGTCATTTATGCATTTTGGTGAGATGTGCATCAGTGAGAAAACAAAGAGATGGAAAATTTTGCATTTGAAGATTCTGAATAAGCATCACATATCTGTTATTGTTGCCATTAGACTAGTTACCATTTATTTAGCATTTTCAAAGCCAAACACTATACCACAGGGTTTCTTTTGTTGACTTTACATCTTCTCTTTTTATAAATGAATGGGGTCTGTCACCTTAATTATATAGAATGATATTTCTTCTCCCTTTTCATTTAAATTCTGTTTAAGCCAGGCATAAGGTACTACTTCCATTTAAACAAATTGGGTTAATGGAGCTTTGATAACTTAGCCACTTTTATTCAGAATAGGCCTAAATTAGACATATGTGCTGCCAACCAGAAAGGAGTTTTATTTGGAAATTATGGCTTTGGATAGATAAGATTTTTTCCAACTCTTACATAATACCTACTTTTGACTTGCAATCACTTGTTACAGGCAATTTTGTAGTATAAAACCTGGACTGTGGTTAAGTTTTACCAAAGCAAGAAATTACAGAGAACTGACAGACATCTGCCCACAGTATGGAACATTTTCTCTTTTACTATCAAAAATGCACCAGGAATAGTGTGGGTGTGAAACCTAAGTAATTCCAGTACTGCCATAAAAACAAGAAAGAAAAGATACTTAGGAATTCCAGAACATAACTGTGTGGCAGGACCTTGTTTTCTTGCAGAAATAAATTGCTTTGTTTACCTTGCCCCCTTTTGTTGCATTAGAAGGATGACATGTAAATGTTTCCATTCTTCACCAGGGAATATTTGAAATTTAAGTCTTCCATGAATTTGAGAAAGGGAGATAGCTCATGAAGTTGATTCCGATTCTAAGGTTTATGGACCATCAACAACTGTTGGGAAAAAAAAAGAAAGAAAAGTCTTTAAGAATAAAGAGAAGGAGACTAGATGGAAAAGTGAAGGATCGGGTTTACCAGATGGGCTGCTAACATCATGGGTCTGATTCTAGCAAAGTTAGCTGGAAGGGAGAGGGTCTATTGCCCGAGAGGAAACAGTGAGCAGAATGACATAGGAGCTTCTGTTTATGACTGTCTTAGAATGTCCTGGATTATGAAGAGAGAAGAGCCTTCACTGCCAACCACTCAGAACCACCCAATCCACTCAAGCCAGAACCACATGTATTAGTTTTGTACCACTGCTGTAAAAATTACCACAAATGCAGTGGCTTAAAACAACACAAATTGAATCTGCTACAGGTCTGGGTGTCATGATTCCAAAATAAGTCTTAAAGATTCTGGCAGAGCTGATTCTTTCTGGAGGCTCTCAAGAGAATTCACTTTTATCTTTTCTAGCTTTTATTCCTTGCCTCATGTTTTTACATCACATGATTTTTCTCTCTCTGTTTCTGTGATCTCTTCATCTTCTACTTTTGAATATCTACAGTCCTAGTATAAGAACTCTTGTGATTATGTTTAGGGCCCACCTGGATAATCCAGAATAACCTCTCCTTCACAAAATCCTTAACTTAATCACAGATACAAAGGCTGTTACCAGGGACAATTGTTAATGACTCCACAGATAGAATAACATTGACCATGTGTTGAAAAAAAATTTACTTCAACCCTACAAAGTCAATATAATTAGAATAATGTCCAATGATGAAGCCAACTTTGAGTCATAGTGGAATTATAAGAGAACTATCTTAGTGTGAAGTTCCAAGATCTCCCTAGTCTATTAATTAACTATTGTAAATACCTACAAATTAGCTGAAATAATGGATGTTCTAAAGAGAAAGACAAATTATTCTTTTTCTATAACTGGTTATTGGAAAAATTAAATCATTTTATGCACACTCAGTCCAGTTTGTGGCACTGTTGCACATTAGGTGTGGTTGGCCCAGTAGTAGTGTAAAGCTATTCATGGATTCCCATGGTTCTCGAATACCTTTCTAGCCAGGAGAGTAGTAACATGTTCCCTACCTTGGAGAGGTGTAAATCTGAAGCACAAGTGAGCTAATATTCCAATAATATGAGACCCTTTTAAAAGCTCATCACTCAAAAAAGATGTGGAAAAGGCTATGTTTGAAGACAATATACAGCAACAGGCATCTTACAGCAAATTTTATTAGGTTTTTAAAGAGAATTATAGATGATAATGGATCTGTGGGATAATAGTCTCGGAGGAACTACAAAGCTGTGATGCATGTGAGGGCCTCCACTAATGCCATCAACAGTGAAAGTGTAGGCCCAGCAGTTTATGAATAGTCAATGTATTCAAAAAAGAAATTCAGCTTCATATTAACATTGATATAATCTATAGATAATTAATTGTCAGTAATGATTTTATTGATTTTCATATTTTAGTAATGCAAGCAAATAAAATGCCTTAGAACCTCAGAGATACTATTATAGAAATAAAAGCATTTTTTTCTATAAGTAGGGTATTATAGTAGATTTTCATTCATTCATTCATTTATTCATTCATTAAATAAATATTTTCTGAGCATCTGCTCTCCTGAGCATGGATATACATAATGGTTATCACTTAATTATCTATAGTTTTATAATTTACAATACACTTTCCAGGTATTATCCCACTTAATAGCTGTGAAGTGAGTATTTTTACCATCATTTTATGGAAGGGGAAACTGAAAGTTCACATTATCAAGGATCTTCCCAAAGGTCACCCAGTCTTGGGGAACAGGCAGAGCTATAATTTAATCTCAATTCTCCATTTCCAGAGCCATCACAGAATGCTGTTTGACTTCTCCCGGCCTTTTGAAATCTTACTGTCTACAAGGAGTCTTACAATACAAGGTAAGAAACCTCTATACCTCAGTCTCAAGAATATGCAAGTATTTTTCCAGGCTCCTGGCTATCATAAATCACACTTTCTAGAGAATTGCCCCTTTCCAGTATCTCTCCTCAGACCAAAAGTTAACCACCTTTGCAACTTTCATCTAAAGTTTTATCTCTCGATTAACAGCCATTTTCCACAATGGAGCACAGCTTATAATGAATTCACAAAACTTATTGCCTGTATTACAACAAGGAAAAAAACACTGAAGCCTCTCTGAGGTCTAAATCTTAGGCAGCGCATGATTTACTCCCTAGTGAGAAAATTCACTCCTGCATGCCAGCTTTGCAGCAGACAAGGTTTGGATTGTACCTTAGAAATGTTGCAAAGGCCTTTGTGAGGTCCTGTGAGTAATCAAAATTTAAATGTTAAATCCATGAGTGGTCAAGCTCTGTGATATAGAGAAAGTGCAGAAGTTGAAAAGAAAAGGGAAATTACAACTAATGAGAGCAAGGAAGACTTATGAAGAAAGCAGTCATGGAGTTGTGCATTGATGTCTAAGTTGACATTCAATGGAAGATTGTGGGGAAGAGATTCCAAGAGGAGAAAACGTCGTGTGCAAAGGCAAAAACAAGGTATGAGCTGTTTCTATTCTGGGTTCACTGAGTAGGCAATGGGAGAGTAAAGTAGGAGATAAACTAAGGGAGTGAAAGAAGCTGGAATGAAAGTTCACCTAGTCTTGGGGAACTGGCAGAGCTATAATTTAATCTCAATTAAATATTCACTAGCAATAGAAGTTACTGAAAGTTTAAGGCAAAGGTGAGGTACTCAAGGAGACACATTTGGCAGAAAGGCAAGATGGATTTATAAACCTGAGAGCTTTCCAATCTTCCTATTTTTCGCTAACAAATATAGAGACTAAAAATAGCAGATACTCATCGTCCTGGCTGCACTCACACTAACAGCATAGGAAAGTGAACCAGTCCTGGGTCATGAGATATAAAGAGAAATCTTCTGAAAGTTATTGAAATTTATCTAGGAAACCTTTTCTCCCTTGATAAGAAAGACTCATGAAGAGAAACCTTCCCTCTCTCTTCCTGCAGCTAGAAGTTCTTGTGTGAGAATCTGATGCTTGGAGCTGCAGCAGCTATAGTGTGACCATGAAGGGAAGATCAGGAAAGTCGTGGAAAACCACTCCAGAGGCCTGACACTGCAGAACTATTGAAGCAACCACGGAAACTCCTGCTGAAAATCTTCTTTATGTGAAAGGAAAATTAAATCCTGATGATTAAAGCTACGTTTAGTTTGTTTTTGTGTTAGTTTCAACCAAAAGTAGCCTGACACCAGAAGCTACCACAATGATGCTGGTGAAAGGTAGCAATTTCCAGGATGGTGCCAATGAATTTCTAAGTAATGAGATGCTTGTTTTTTTTGTTTTGCCGTTTTTGTTTTTAGAGATAGAGTCTTGCTCTGTCACCTAGGCTGGAGTGCACTGGCACAACCATAACTCACTGCAGCCTTGACTTCCTGGGCTCAAGAAACACTCCTGCCTCAACCTCCTGCATAGTTGAGGCTACTGGCTTGTGCCACCATGCCTAGCTAAATTATTTTTATTATTTGTAGAGATGATGGTAAGGCTAGGCTTCCCAGGATGGTCTCAAACTCTTGGCCTCAGCCAATCCTTCCGCCTCAGTCTCCCAAAGTGCTGAGATTACAGGTGGGGATGTGTGCAAGACATGAGATAAAATAAATAGAACCCCATGGACTGATTTACCACATTGTATATAAGTTTCCTGCACAGTGCAACTAGAAATCATCAATCTGTAATTGATAAGTTTTGTTTATAACCTTGGCAAGTGAAATAAATCTACATAAATGTGAGGGTAAGGAAACCTGAAAACAACCAACTCTAACCAAGAATGTAAACCCAGGTGGCAGGCATGGAATATGATCATTATGAAGAAAGTTGTAATTTAATAAATTGTATTGTGCCTAACTGAATTACAAAATTGTTCAAATTGGAGTTCATAGCCAGGAAGCTACAACAAAAAGTCAGAAAAGTATGAGTCAGCGTTTATCCAGCACATTTGAGGAAAGGGTCCTATACCTGCAGGCTGTGGGAAGATCTATGGCCAGACTTGGAATATGTTGACTTCACCAAGCAATTGCCATCCTTTAGGCATTGTTGAGGGGTAAGGGAAACAGTTGGTCTTCTACTTTGAAATACTGAATCAGTTCTTTCAACTTCAACAAAATAAGTGTACAAGAAAAAGAAAGTGAGTAAAACTCAGACCATGGTCTTTTAACTGTTTGCTACAGAATGATAATTTCAGTAACAAATAGAGAATTCTGAAGGGTGAGGATGGGTTGAGACATTAAAGCTGGTCTGGGCTATGTCAAGTTTTAGAGGCAAGTAAGAATACAGATGTGTGGATCTCTGGAAGGTGACCGGAAACATTCACCTTCTAGATGACCAGAACTCCAGGTCTGAAGTTCATGGGGAATAGCTGACTATTTTATCTGAAGCTGTAAAATTGGTCAGATTGTCATGAGAACTAAACAGAAAACCAAGATGGAAGAAGATACTCATGTCTGCTGAGTACCTACCACATGTTTGGCACAACCCTAAGAGTTAAACATGTTAAAATTTAACCTCACAACAATACTATAAGGAAAAAGATTACAAATGCCATTTTTAAGAGAGCAAACAAGGGTTCTGAAAACTTACATGTACTTGCCAAGGTACAAGAGGTAGCACAAACAGGATTCAAATGCCAGTCAAAAACCAGAAGCTTTTGTAATCTTTCAAATGTACATATTAAAACACTTAGCTGTAAAACTGCTAACACACTCATTCTTCTTTTAATTTTTATCATTATAAAATCATTTTTACCAGAATCAAAGCATAAATATAAATTTTGTATGAAGAGCCTAGAAAAGGCTTTATTCATTCAATTTTACATTTGAGGAAACATGGTCTTATACAAAACCATTCAGTGAGTTCCAATCAGAAGTCCAATACTAACATTCAATAAATGTTGAACCTCTATCATATGTGGGAAATGAAAGCTACTAAGATCCCACTCTCAACAAATTTACAATTTAGTTGTGTGTGTGTGTGTATATATATATATATATATATATATATATATATATACCACACAGTATATGGTAAACTATTGGAGTCAGATATTTACATTGTTTCAAATAATGATCTTCCTCAAATATTACTCTAGCATTTAGATTGTTCCCCATAAATGGGTCACTCAACACTAAAAAGTCTAATAGTAAACTTCCCTAAGCAAGTATATTCAAATCTCTACTATTTTCTCATGTAACATATACAGTATGGTATATTAGACCATTCTGGCACTGCTATAAAGAAATATCTGAAACTGGATAATTTATTTTAAAAAGAGGTTTAATTGGCTCACAGTTTTGCAGGCAGTACAGGAAGCACAGCTGGAGAGGCCTCAGGAAACTTTCAATCATGGCAGAAGGAAAAGCAGACACATCTTACACAGCCAGAGCAGGAGGAAGAGAGAAGGGGGAGGTGCCATGCACTTTCAAAAAACCAGTCTCCTGAGAACTCACCACTGTTATGGGAACAACAGGGGGAAACACACTCTCATGATTCAATTTACCTCCCACCAGGCCCCTCCTCCAACACTGGCAATTACAATTCAATATGAGATTTGGGCAGGGACACAAATCCCAACCATATCATATGGAATAACAAGGTTTTCATGGAGTATTTGTTTTCACCCACTATGTGTTTTTCTATCTAAGCACGCCTATTTACTTTTATTACATCATCACTAAGTCATTGGTTCCACATGTCAGGTAGTAGGCACCTGAAGTATGCTAAACATTGTGTTAGGCTCCAGAGAGAAGAAGAGGAACAGAGAATTATTCTCACTCCAGAGGGGCTCACAGGGTCACAGGGAGAATGCAGCTTAGTTAGTTATCACACTGCTCACTAGAAACATACTCCATAGTTTACAGCAAATTGTGCAGTTACATTAAACACACATTTCAATGTTTTTTTTTTAAGTATGCTTTTTGATCCAGGGAAATTACAGACTTCTGATTAGAAGCAGTATTAATAAAATGCTAAATCAAATGTATCCCTTTGCAGAAAACTAAAATTTCCTGGAATATTTGCCACAAGGCTAGGATTAAAAAAATTGTCACAAGGCTGGACGTCCACTCAGAGACCTAATTTGAAACAAGAAAACATTTTTTTAAAACCACAAAAAATTTTACAATGCTTTGTACAATGCTTTGAAGTAATCCTTAATGAATGTGGTCATATTTTTTCACTGGAAAGCATCCACTTTACAACTTTTAAAGATAAGAACAAGCATTCAAATGTCTACAAAGGTAAGACCAGAAAACTGAAACAGAAAAAATAGGTAAACAAACAATAACAACAGATTTTAGAGGTCAGATAATTAAAGAGCAGGATTTTGTGAATGTATTCATTATGTTAATATTTAAAAATGTAACTAAGCACCTTCAAGTTATTGATAAATACTCCATAGATATTTCACACCAAATGTGATCCTAGTATTGAAGAAAAACTCTTTTAACTGCAGTGAAAAAGTTCTTATAGTAACAAAAAAACAATATCACATGGTGAACTCATGCCTCTTTTGTAAATTGGTTCTAATACTGTTTTTAATGTTCTTTTGAAGAGAGAAAACCAATGAAGCTTCTAATACAGACATTTGAAATACGCCTGTATTTCAATTTGAAGATGGCTGATTACTAGCAGCTCAGGATTGCAGCTCCCAGTGAAAGCGCAGAGAGTGAGTGGATGCCACACCTCAGATGAATTTTTGTTGCCCACGGACCAGGAGATTCCCAGCAGAGGAGCCCTTTGGGTCGCCAGAGCAACCCTTTTGACTGGCATGGCTGTTTTGCCAGCGCCTCGGCGTGGCGGCTCTTGGTGCAGAGTAAACGGGACTGGGTCTCCTTTTGGATGATGTTTGGAGCTCTGGGAAGGCAGAGCAGCCCATTCGGCTGATTGAAAAAGGGACTGAAGAAGGAAGCCAGACTGGAGACCCCCGGGCAGAATAGCACCACTAATCTCAATGCCGTTGTTTTAGCTGGCGTTGTGGGTCACTGCAGTAAAAATTACATAGATTCCGGAGCTAGGAATCAACAAGCTGGATGTCCACTCAGAGATCTAATTTGAAAGTTGGTAATTACAAAGATGACAGGTGGATAAATCCAAAAAGAGGGGAAGAAGCCAGTGTAAAAAAAACTGAGAATACAGAAAATCAGAATGTCTCTCCTTCTACAGAAGATGGTAGTTCCTCATCAGCAACGAAACAAGGCCTGATGGAAAATGAGTATGAAGAATTAACAGAATCAGGCTTCAGAAGGTGGATAATAAGAAACTTCTGTGAGCTAAAGGAACATGTTCTAACCCAATGCAAAGAAACTAAGAACTTTGAAAAAAGGTTTGACAAAATGCTAATGAGAATGGACAATTTAGACAGGAATATAAACGAATAAATGGAGCTGAAAAACACAATACAAGAAATCTGCAAAGTATGCACAAGTTTTAACAGTCAATTTGATCAAGCAGAAGAAAGTATATCAGAGGTCAAAGACCAACTTAATGAAATGAAATGAGAAGATAAGATCAGAGAAAAAAGGGTAAAAAGGAATGAGCAAAGTCTTCAAGAAATATGGGACTATGTGAAAAGACCTAATTTATGCTTAATAGGAATACCTGAATGTGACGAAGAGAATGAATCCAAGCTGGAAAATATTCTTCAAGATATTATCCAGGAACATTTTTCTAAACTAGTAAGGCACAACAATACTCCACTCCAGGCAATACAGAGAACCCCGCAAAGATATTCCTCAGGAAGACCAACCCCAAGACACATAATCATCAGATTTACTCGGATTGAAATAAAGGAGAAAATACTAAGGGCAGCCAGAGAGAAAGGTCAGGTTACCCATAAAGGGAAGCCTATCAGACTCACAGCAGATCTCTCAGTAGAAACTCTACAAGCCAGAAGAGAGTGGGGGTTAATATTTAACATCCTTAAAGAAAAAAACTTTCAA
>CAUYQU010062567.1:0-13493 GCA_963574635.1 Cheracebus regulus | reverse complement strand
CTTCTAGCTTTTTTGCTATAAGCTAACAAGTGGGCCTTTTTTTTTTTTTTTTTTTTTTTTTTTTTTTTTTAAAAGATGGAGTCTGTCACCCAGGCTGGAGTACAGTTGTGTGATCTCAGCTCACTACAACCTCCTCCTCTCGGGTTCAAGTGATTCTCCTGCCTCAGCCTTCTGGGTAGCTGTGATTACAGGTGTGCACCACCATGCCCGGCTAATTTTTGTATTTTTAGTAGAGACAGGGTTTTATCACGTTGGTCAGGCTGGTCTCGAACTCCTGACCTCGTCATCCACCCACCTTGGCCTCCCAAAGGGCTGGAATTACAGGTGTGAGCCACCGTGCCCAGCCTCTGCCTTCTGCTTAATGTCAGCAAAGATCACTTTTGTTCCAGGGTATCCTCTCCCCAGGTAATGCCTTTGTTCTTATTGGCATCTGTGTAAGAGAATCCAATGGCCTGACCTGTCTTCTGCCCGAAGAGACCATGGAGATTAGGTTCAGTCTTGTGCTTGCCTCCCTTTTCCATGGTGTGGCATTGGGCACACTTCTAAACAAAAATCTTCTTGCCTTTCTCAACAAGACCCATATTTAATTCTCTTTTTTGTTGCTAGTGCGATGAAGGTTCCTGCTCAGAAGCTGGATGTCCCACTATCTCAAAAGTGGGGATCTTTGTCTTGTTCCAGTTGTTAGGAGGAATGCTTTCAATTTTTCCACATTCAGTATGTTGCTGGCTGTGGATCTGTCATATACAGCTATTATTACTTTGAGGTATGTTCCTTTTATATCTAGTTTATTGAGAGTTAACATGAAGGGATGCTAAATTTTATCAAATCCTTTTTCCGCATCTATTGAGATGATCATAAGGTTTTTGCTTTTAATTCTGTTTACATGGTAAATCACATTTACTGATTCACATATGTTGAAACATCCATGAATCTCCTGAATAAAATTCACTTGATGACAGTGTATTATCTTATTGTACTGTTGGATTTGGTTTGCTAGAATTCTGATGAGAATTTTTGCATTTACATTTTTAAGCAATATTGGCCTGTAGTTTTTATTTGTTGTTGTGTTCTTGACTTGCTTTGGTATCAGGGTAATAATGGCTTTGCAGAATTGAGGCTTTCCTCTTCCACTTTTGGAAACAGTTTCAGTAGAATTGGTACCAGTTCTTTGTATGTGTGGTAGTATTTGGTTGTGAATCCATCCGGTCCTGGGATTTCTTTTTGGTTGGGAAATCTTTTTTTATTATTGATTCAGTCTGAGTACTTGTTATTGGTCTGTGCAGGATGTTTATTTCTTCCTGGTTCAATCTTGAGAGACTGCATTTTTTCCCCCAGGAATTTAACCATTTTCTGTAGGCTTTCTAGTTTGCAGTTTAGAAAGCAGTTTCTAATGATCTACATTTCCATGGTATAGTTGTAATGTCTCCTTTTTCATTTCTGATTGTGCTTATTTGAATCTTTTTTTCTTGGTTAATCTAGTAGTGGTATCTCAATTTGCTTTATCTTTTCTTTTTCTTTTTGAGTCCTGCTCTGTTGCCCAGGCTGGAGTGCAATGGCACGATCTCAGCTCACTGCAACCTCCGCCTCCCAGGTTCGATATTGTCTTATCTGAGCCTAGTAGCTGGAATTATAGACACACACTGTCATGTCTAGCTAAAATTTTGTATTTTAGTAGAGACAGTGTTTCACTGTATTGCCCAGGCTGGTCTTGAACTCTTGAGCTCAAAGAATCCACCCACCTCGGCCTCCCAAAGTGCTAGAATTATAGGCATGAGCCACCGCACCCAGCCTGCTTTATCTTTTCAAAGAACAAACTTTTTGTTTCATTGATCCTCTTTATTTTTTTTGTCTCAATTTTGTTTAATTCTGATCTGATCATTGTTATTTCTTTTTTTCTGCTAGCTTTGGGCTGATTTATTTTTCTAGTTCCTTAAGGTGTGACTTTAATTTGTGATCTGTCTTAAAAATCGTTTTTTAAAAATTCAATTTTCAGGCTGGGCGCAGTGGCTCATGCCTGTAATCCGAGCACTTTGGGAGGCCTAGGTGGGGGGATCACGAGGTCAAGAGATCGAGACCAGCCTGGCCAACATAGTGAAACCCCGTCTCTATTAAAATACAAAAATTAGCTGGGCGTTGTGGTGCGCGTCTGTAGTCCCAGCTACTTGGGAGGCTGAGGCAGGAGAATTGCTTGAACCTGGGAGGTGGAGGTTGCAGTGAGCTGAGATCCCACCACTGCACTCCAGCCTGGCGCCTGGTGACAGAGCAAGATTCTGTCTCAAAAAAAAAAAAATCAATTTTTTCAAAAGGCACAATTTTTATGTACTATTACTAGTTTAATCCTGCATTCCATTTTGTTCTCCAAATATTTGTAATTGTGGCAAAACACATAAATTTTACCATCTTAACCATTTTTAAGTGTAAGTTCAGTAGTATTAAACACATTCATATTGTTATACATCCATCACCACCATCCATCTCTTTTTTTTCCTTTTTTTTTTTTTTAAAGATGGAGTTTCACCATGTTAGCCCGGATGGTCTTGATCCGCTGACCTTGTGATCCGCCCGCCTCAGCCTCCCAAAGTGCTGGGATTACAGGCGTGACCTACCACGCCCGGCATCACCATCCATCTCTATAACTCTTTTCATTATTTGTTTATTTTAGAGATGGGGGTCTTGCTATGTTGCCCAGGCTGGACATGAACTCCTGGGTTCAAGTAATCCTTCTACCTTCCTAGCTCAGAGTACAGGTGCACACCATCATGCACCATTCATAACCCCTTTCATCTTGTAAAACTGAAACTCTATACTCATTAAACAATAACTATCCATTTTCCCTTTCTCTCAGTCTCTGGCAACCACTATTCTATTATCTATCTCAGTGATTCTGAGTATTATAAATACCTCATATACTTTTCCAGTAAGTATTGAAATGATCATATGGTTTTATCTTTCATTTTGTTGATGTCTGTGTCATATGTATTGACTGCATATATTAAAACATCCTTGCATACCTAGGATGAATCCCATTTGATCATAATGAAGTATATTTTTAATTCAATTCACAAGTATTGTGTTGAGGATTTTTACATCTGCGTTCATCAGAGATATTGGCCTGTAGTTCTTATTTTTGTGGTGTCTTTCTTTGGTTTTGTTATCAGGATAATACTGGCAAGTTCGGAAGTATTTTCTCTTCCTCAAGTTTTTGGAACAGTCTGAGTAGAACAGTTATTAGCTATTCTCTCAGTGTTTGGCAGAATTCAGTAGTGAAAATATCAGGTCTGGTCTACTTTGATGGGAGACTTTTAACTACTGTTTTCATCTTGTTAATGTTCTATTCAGGTTTTGGATTTCTTCATAGTTCAATCTTGGTATGTTTTATGTGTCTTGGAATTCATCCATTTCTTCTAAGTTTTCCAATTTACTGCATATAGTTGCTCATAATAGTCTCTTAAAATATTTTGAATTTCTGTGATATCAGATGTAATGACTCCTTTTCATCTCTGATTTTATTTATAGGGGTATTCTCTCTTTTACAGTTTGGCCAAAGGTTTGTTGATTTTATCTTTTCAAAAAAAACAACTTTTTCTTTCATTGATCTTTTGTATTATTTTTAGTATCAATTCATTAATTTCTGCTCCAATCTTTATCATTTCTTTTCTTCTAATAATTTTGGGTTTGGTTTCCTCTTGCTTTTCTAGTTATTATTTATTTATTTTAAAAATTTGTAGCAATTTAAGGGGTACAAGGGCAATTTTGTTACATGGATTTATTCCAGAGTGGTGAAGTCTGGGCTTTTCTGATATTCATCACTTGAGTTATATATATTGTACCCAATTAAGTATTTTTTCATCTACTCTGCCCATCCCCCATCCTTCCAAGTCTCTAATGTTTATTATTTCACACTCTATGTCAATATGTACACATTATTTATCTCCCACTTATAAATTAGAACACGTGGTATCTGTTTCTCAGTTGTTTTGCTTAAGATAATGGCCTCAGTTCCATCCATGATGCTGCAAAAGACATGACTTCATTCTTTTTAAATGGCTGAACAATATTCCATTATGTATATATATACCACATTTTCTTTATTCAATCATCTGTTATTTCTTTGAAGTTTCTGTACTTTTTTGATGTAGGGATTTATTGCTATCATCTTCCTTCCTAGTACGACTTTTACTGTATCCCACAGGTTTTTGTATGTTGTGCTTCCAATTTTATTTGTTTCAAGAAGATTTAAAATTTCCTCTTAATTTTTTCATTTACCCAATGGCCATTCAGAAACATAATGTTTAAATTCCATTCATTTGTATAGTTTCCAAAGTTCCTCTTGTTATTGATTTCTAGTTTTATTCCATTATGGTCAGAAAAGATACTTGATTTACTTTTAATTTTTTGAATTTTGTGAGACTTATTTTGTGGCCTAACATTAGGTCTATCCTTGAGAATGTTCCATTTGTTGAAGAAAAGAATGTGTACTCTACAGCTATTGGATGAAATGTTCTATAGATAGCTATTAGGTGAAAGTTACTTTTAATAAACAATGGATTAATAAACATATAGGTTTATTTTTAATACACACACACACACACACACACACACATTTCAGAGATAAGGTCTTGCTCTGTTGCCCAGGTTGGAGTGCAACGGCATAATCACGGCTCACTGAAGTCTTGACCTCCTGGGCTCAAGCCATCCTCCTGCCTGAGCCTCGTGAACAGCTGGGACTACAGGCTCACAACGCCACACGTGGCAAATTTTATTTTTATCTGTAGAGATGAGGTCTTGCTATGTTGCCAGGCTGGTCTTGAACTCCTAGCCTCAGGCTATCCTCCTGCCTTGGCCTCCCAAAGTGCTAAGATTACAGGCATGACCCACACTACACCTGGCCAATTTTTTTTGTTTCAATTTCGAACATGGTAAATATGGATATAAGTAAACAAAAGTTCTTTGGGGTCCTCCAAAAAAAGTGTGGAGTTTTTGACACCAAAAAGTTTGAAAACTGCTACTGTAGACCAAGATCTCTGGCTCTATTAGTCTGAAGAATCTTGGCAGGATACCTGCTGCCCAGTTCCTCCCTGTCAGCCTCTCTTAGGGTTTCGGTTACATATAAATATTAGAGCTAGAGTAAGAAGCATAAATCTATACTGCTCATAAAGTTAAGAAAAATAAGTCCCATTATGTGTTTTCTTAAAGATTTTCAACCAATTTATTAAAGCTTAATGTTAAATAATTTATATAAATGGAACCGTAGCATACTATACCTGTGGTGTCCTAAGAAAGGAGAAATCAGGTTGTGGCATTCCACTAAGGGAACAAATTCGAGAAAGTTCAGTTACTGGTGTAGATACAGGAGGGATCTGGCTGGGGGCAGGCCAACACACATTGTCCATTGACTGAACATTACGGTACTCATTAGCACTGTGAGACTTGTTCACATAAGATGCTACCAAAAAAGAGAAAAAGAGTCTATCTGTATTAATAAAATACCATCGCAAATGATGCACTTACAGAAGAGCAGGCAGGAAACTGCTAAAAAGTGTAATAACAGAATCAGGATTTCAGGTGCCTCTAGTTCCAATCCTGGACTCTAGCAGTACAACCACCCATTCAAGTGACTGTCAGCTTACCTTCAGTGACCCTCTGGCCACGCACCTTATAAATTTGGTTGAAAAGGTTGAGATATTACGTTAGCTACTATAGAGCCAACTGCATTAAAAAGATAAGTCTTCCATGAAGCACATATAAAGAACTATTTAGTAGTTCCTAAAATTATTGAGACTTCAGTAAAGATTTTTGGATGAGTATAACTGATTAATAATAAATTATTAAGATAAAGATTTAAAAACGGTAAGTACCTAACTGTCAAAATTAAAACCTTGAGCAGCTAATGACTAGATGGTACTGTTACAGGTAAAATTTAAACAAACAAATGGCTTTCTTGTTTTGCAGAAGAGAAAAATAAAACAACAAAAGAATGAATAAACAAATGGCTCTCTTGAGCTGAAGTATAATTAATCCTTAAGTTTTGAAGTTTTGGCTTCAATCTCAATTCTTGCAACTCCACTTTACATTCTGAGACACATGGATGAATATTTTTGTTGCTCTGAAATCAGATTTCTTAAAAGTTTTTTTGAAATTGTCTTCTGTTTTTATATGAAAGATAATTTTAAAATTGAGTGTTCACATTCTTTATGATTAACAAACTCATTAACAGAACAAGAGCATACCTCACTGAAGAATTAATCCAAACTTTTTACTAATATAGATTTAAAAAGCAGTCTTTTTACTAATATATATTTAAAAAGCAGTTAACTGGCTTGCTCAAAGTTCCAGAGCCAGTTAGTTCTATAACAGGGGCTGGATTCTAAGCTAGTGACTCTAAGACTCTAAGGTCTAGGAAGTTTTTTTTTTTTGTTTTTTTTTTTTAAACTATACTGAAATAAAGTAAAACTTACTTGTTTTTGACAAACATCTTTATCTAATTTTGTCTTAAAATTTGGTTCTATTTCAGGAACATGTCTGTCACTATAATAAATAATCAGTTTCCTAATACATTTTGGAATTTTAAATTAATTATTCCACTATTCACTGGAATAAAAATGGGGCTAGGTTCTGCTTTTATTCCAGGTTTTTTTTTATTGTTATCATTTTTTTGAGACAGAGTTTCGCTCTTGTTGCTCAGGCTGGAGTGTGATGGCATGATCTTGGCTCACTGTAACCTCTACCTCTTGGGTTCAAGTGACTCTCCTGATTCAGCCTCCCAAATAGCTGGGATTACAGGTACCTGCTACCATGCCCAGCTACTTTTTTGTATTTTTAGTAGAGATGGGTTTTCACAATGTCGGCCAGGTTGGTCTCAAACTCCTGACCTCAGGTGATTCACCTGCCTTGGCCTCCCCCAAAGTGCTGGGATTACAGACGTGAACCACTGCACCCAGGCAATTCCAGATTTTGATCCTTGATACATTTAGAACTGCTTATTTCAAAAATGTTTTTTACCTCTCTGAGAAACTTCTGCCCATACCCACTTTGTATCAGTAATTCTTCCTGGTTGCCTTTAGCAGATCATTACACAGACAAAATGCTGAAGTATAGAGGACATTCAGGGTAGGGACAAATATGGTGGATATTTACTGAAATCCGGTTATGTATCAGATGTTATGTTATAGGCTTTACAGACTTAAGATTATGACCCACGTTCCTATATCTAACTTCATTAATGATTTTAAATTGATTTTGTAGATTTTTCTATTTTTACAATGGTCAAGTTATTTTAACATAATATTAATATCAATTACTGGCACCTACAATGTTTTGGAAATAGTGCTAATTCCTTTATATTTATCCATGTTATATAATTATCACAAGTCATTTGCAATGTATTATTCTCATTTTATACATAAACAAGATTTCAGAAAAGTTAAATAATGTAAGTAACATGATCTTTTTTTTTCAGCAGCGTTATTAGGCAGATACATGATCATTTAAAAATTACTGAGAAAAAAAGCTAGGATGTGCAAATTTTTTAAGGTTTAGATGTCTACAGAATGAATATCTGTAACACTACAATTAAGTAATCACGAGAAGACATTTAGTGACTATAAATCTATTGGTTACATGGTTATATTATTGTTGTTGTTTTGAGACAGGGTCTGTCTCTGTTGCTCAGGTTGGAGGGCAGTGGCGTGGTCTTGGCTCACTGCAACCTCTGCTTCCTGAGTTCAGGCAATCCTTCCACCTCAGCCTCCCCAGTAGCTGGGACTACAGGTGCATGCCACCATGCCCAGCTAACTTTTGTATTTTTTATAGAGGCAGAAACTGCCTCAGCTTCCCAAAGTTCTGGGATTACAGGCATGAGCCACACCTGGCTAGTTATATCATTATATAACTGAAATAAGTATACAAATTACAGTTGAGAAAAAAAGTAGTTTTAGGCCAGGTGTGGTGGCATAGGCCTGTAATCCCAGCATTTTGAGAAGCTGAAGTGAGAGGATCGCTTGAGGCCAGAAGTTTGAGACCAGCCTGGCCAAGATGGCATGACATCATCTCTAAAATTAAAAAAAAAAAAAGAAAAAAAAGTAGTTTATCTTTAAAAGCACACAATAAAAAGGACCAAATGAAGTGAATTTTTAAAATGATATTATTGGTAACAGTATTTAGTTTACTTACCTAACTTCTTATTTTGTTTGGGTTGAGAGGGTAATCCATATTCATCTCTTCTATTAGAGGAAACAGGGATTTCATGACCAATCTGTTTCATTTCATTGTTATGGTCCACAGTGTTACAGCCATCAATCTTTAGAATTTCTTTAAGCATCCGTGTTCCCTTCTTTTTGAAAATGATTCACATGGAGATAGTGAGGGTGAAGAGAAGAAAGTCAACATTAGAGCTATAGAACTTATTAATCTTTCTTGGTAAGAATTCCACTGTTAAAAATTAAGACACTAACTACATTCAGATAGAAACTGAAAAAAAAAAAAAAAAAAAAAAAAAAAACCCACCCACATTTCTGATATAGAAACAATACTTCTGCTTAACTTTTATCCCAGTTGCCTAGTAGCAATGTTTGAAAAGTGGGGGAACTGTGGTCTAAAGAGACAAAGTATGGCTAAATTGCCCAGGGCAGCCTGGTTTTCCTTACAAGATGATAATAATGATGTAATATACCAGCCTCCATGAGGGAAAAGTATTTGAACACTTGTATGGGATATATTTGCATGGTCAACAGTCGAGAAATTAACATAGAAAGAAAGTTCCTACAAAATACAAACCATAGCAAATGACTGTGGTGACATATGCTCTTCACTTGGAGGTCCCCCATGGTGAGATGACTGTACTTCATTTTCTTTGGAGATATTCAAAGATGCTAAAAAGTTCTCAATTCCAGAGTTAGGCTAAAAGAATAAATATTTTGGGCATGAAGATGAAAGTATAATACAAGAACACACAAAAACCTGAGTTTTATGTACAAAAATGGTCATTCTATTTTTACTCAATCATCTTCCCAAGTGTTAAAGTTTGGGAAGAGAATCTGAATAAATAGTCTTTTACCTTATCAATAGCATTTGGATAACCAGTCACAACCTTTTGGGTTTCTGAGACTTCTGGACTTTCATTTCTCTTCAATAGCTTAATATTACATTTTGCAGGCCCTTCAAAAGTCTATAAAAAAGTAAGAATAGGCTTTCTGTGTAAATATATTTGTAGTTACTACATAATAGTGTTCTAAATAAATTGCCGCAAAAATTTTTATGTGCTATTTTGCCTTTTATGTCAGAAGAAAAGGGGGCCTATAAGCTTGGATGGAGAAAAATTACATTTTTATCTTCATTAACCTGTAAATGAGATTTAGCATTTCCTACAATTATGAATATAGGCAACAAACTACTTATATGGTCTGTATGTTTATATTCCCCCAAAATTCCTCTGTTAAAAGTCCTAACTTTTAATGGGATCATATTAGGAGGTAGGGCTTTCGGGAGGTAATTAAGTTTAGATGAGTTCTTCAGGGTGCCACACCCATGATGGTATTAGTGTCCTTACATGAAGAGGAAGAGAATAGAGTTCTTTCTCTCCATCATGTTAGAATATGAGAAGATGTATCATCTGCAAGCCAGGAAGGGAACCCCCACCAGACAAAGGCACTTTACCAGAGTCTAACTGTATTTCAGCATAACTGGTTTTCTTTTAAATCTTTTTAGCATTAAAGACATAATTCTGCTAGTGCCTTAATCTTGGACTTCCCAGACTTCAGAGATGTGAGAAATAAATGTTTATTGCTCAATATACCTAGTCTATGGTATCTTTATTATACAGCTCAAATCAACTAAGAAAACCACAACAGTGGTAATTCTAATTGTGTAACAGTATAACTGGTTTTCTTTAAAATCGTACATATTTTATTTTAGCATTATGAATACTATTCTGAGAATAATAATGGCTTCGTCAAAAGTTTATGGGCTTCACCAAAGATGTCTATTGCAATAATAGTTTATCAATCCCTTTTCTAGAATGAGGGAAATTAAGAGTTTCAAAGGAAGAGGGCCTTAAAAGTCAAGTAATTATACCATTTGGTATTTAAATATTAATGGGTTCCATTTACTGAGAACCTGTTATGTGCCAAATATTCAACTAAAACATCTTTTATAAATTTAATATTACTATGAGATCAATTTTTTAAAAATTGTATATTAAAATATGACAGGCATAAAGTACACATCTCATATACTTGTCAAATTTTTTAGATCAAAAATTTGTTCTTCTTTGATTATAAAATATATACATATATACATAATCCTTGTAAACAGCAGAGACTATATAAAGGAAAACATAAATAATCTCTGCTTCCCCCACACAAATCTAATTCCACAGAATTTAGCCTTTTAAGTTTGCTATTTTGTTCCATATACTCTGATTGTATACATAAATATATACTTCCATATAATATATATATACTTGTGTGTGTGTGTGTGTGTGTGTGTGTATATATATATATACACATATACATATATGACCATATATATTGAGAGTAACTACAAGTGATTATTACTACTGTCATTTTTTTTTTTTTGAGACAGATTCTCATTCTGTTGCCTAGGTTGGAGTGCAGTGGCACGATCTCGGCTCACTGCAACCTTCGCCTACTGGGTTCAAGTGATTCTCCTGCCTCAGCCTCCCAAGCAGCTGGGACTACAGGCACGTGCCCCCATGCCTGGCTGATTTTTTTTGTATTTTTAATAGAGACGGGGTTTCACCATGTTGGCCAGGATAGTCTTGTACTCCTGACCTCAAGTGATCTGCCCACCTCTGCCTCCCAAAGTGCTGGGATTAGAGGCATGAGCCACCACGCCCAGCCAGGTGATTAACATTTTTATCTCCATTTAAAGAAGAGAAAATTGAGGCTATGAGAGAAAAAGTGAATTGCCTAAGGCCATCCAACTATTGAATGGCAGAATCAGGATTTCAGGTGCTTCTAGGGACTTTAGGTGTACAACCTCCCATCCAAGTGACTGTCAGCTGAACTTAGTGACCCTCTGGCCATACACCATATACATTTGGTTGATAAGGTTGAGAAATTCAGTCTGATGCTACAGAGCAACCAATTGCATTAAAAAGTTGGTAACTAGAAATTTGATTTTAAGGAAGCTTACTTGCTTATTGGACATTTTCTGGGACCGACACTCAGCTTTAGGACTCTTACACTCTTCTTTAACTAGAGACAAGAAAACAGAAATTTGCATAAAACGAAGAGTTTGCTGCACAATTAAAACTACCAAATATTTATGATAGTAAGGCACTGTGTTAAAAATTCAGAGAATTCCAAGACACAGTCTCTGAACTTAAGGAATTTATAGTATAGATAAGGGGGAGAAGAGACACTTAGATAATAATAGAGAAAACTGAAAGGTGGCATCTGAACTGGGCCTTCAGGGATGGTAGGTTTCTAAAGGGCAGTCTAAGAAGTTAAGTATTCCGGGCAAAGGAAATAGTGGAAAAAAAGACACAGAAGCAGAAAGCAAGGGATGTGTTTATGAAACTCTAAATAGACAAGTTCCACTGGAAGTTAAGGAGTAAAATGGAGTTTAAGGGAACTAAGAAAGCAGGTTAGATCATAACCTGCAAGGTACTGAAGACTATGGTATTATTTTAAGTTGGTAGGCAATGTGCAACAAATCACAGAAAGGTTTTGGGCAGGTAGTAATCTGATGAGAACTGTGCTTTAGAATGATTAAAATATGACAATAGCCTATTGGCTAGAAAAAAGAATAGTATAAGACCAACTCAGGTAGCTATTTTAACAGTTCTGTTTAAGGGAAAATTAGGGGTGGTAGGAGAAATGAAACGAATGAATCTGAAAAATTTTAGGATTTAGCAAACGACAGGATGTGAAGATGAAGAAGATAGGAAGGGCTGAATGTGAGAGATTATTTTCATAGGATTTAGCAAATGATAGAATACGAAGATGAAGAATATGAGGAGCATGAAGTAGATCTGAAGAGGCACAAAGAGCACAGTTTGTAATTACTGCATAATAGTCTATTATATTGGATATACTGGATTATATGGATCTACTATAACTTGTTTTTACCACTTTCTATCACTAGACTGTTCATTAAGCCACTTGAAAAAAAAAAAACTGTGTGTAAGGAGAGAAGAGGAAAATAGGAAGGAAGGAAGGAAATATTAAAAAGCAAAGAGAGGGTGAGGAAAGAAGCACGGAAAGGGGAATAGTGAGGAGGGCATGGGAGGGAGGGAATGAGATCAGAGACGGGAAAGAAGGACAAAGGGAAGAAGGAAGGGTGAGAGAAGGAATACAGAGAGAGGAAAAGAGAAGGGTAGGAAAGGAAGGTAATGGAGGTAAGGAAAAGAGGAAGGGAAGAAGGTAATCTTACAAAACAAAGGAAAAGAAAATGTGAGCTGACATGCATCAACCCTAAACATTTGCTGAGACATACACAAAAGAAAATTAACTGGAACTTCACATAACTCAAATAGTTTACATACATTTATACAAATATTAATTTGAAGAAAAATTAAAATGCATTTGAAGTAAATATAAAATCTTTATGCTATATGTCTGGTAAAGGACTTTTGGCCCCGTTCTCCAGCCATGTGGAAAGGGCCTAATTCCCGATAAGGAAGGCTTTCCTCAACCCCCCCCCGCGGGGGGGTCCCTTGTCTCACTCTATCGTGGCCCGGCCCAAGACCAGCAACCTCCCCCACCCAGCAGTCCACTGAACTAATCACCAACCGCCCCATCAACTAACCTAGCCAATCACTACCTGCCAGATCAGCTTTCCTACCGCCCCCAGCCCCTCTGCCCCTATAAAAACCACCGAACAAAGAAAGCGCGCGCGATTCCTCTCTTCCTGCCTGAGTCGCCCAGAGATCCCAATAAAGCCGGTACCGGTCACCGCGTGTCCTCCCTCGTGTCTATCGAGCGCCTGCCTTCGTGGGTTGGGGTCCCACAACCGGGGTCGCACAATCTAGTGCATGAGGTGGCATGAATAGTTGTTAGAATCAAAAGACTTGAAGTCCCCTGAGACAGAGAATAAAATAATTTTGAAGTTTAGGAACTATAGGCTAAGACCAAATTTAGACAGCACATATAGAATCAATGTCATGTGGCTGCTTACATTGTCTGATAGGTAATTCCTAGTATGTTTTCAATTGAGTCTCACAAATATGTATGCAGAAGAACAGCACCATTCTTTACATAGAAGACTGATGTAATAGGTTCAAACTTGCCCCCCAATGGCTAGGAAGTTCAAAATCCTCAGCTCAATTTCAGTTACTCATCTTTAATCCCTCAAAGTGTTTCATATATTTGGATCAAAAGGAGTGTCTCTTTACCTTATAACTCCTTGAGTCTTATGATTTCTATTAACTTTTAATATTGACTTGAGAAATTACTACTTATTTTATCATACATAAAATGATTTTTTTTTTTGTTTTTACTCATCAGGAATTTTATGAGGATAAAGTTAAT